>SNQJ01S0173826.1:0-20296 GCA_010110895.2 Picea sitchensis | reverse complement strand
TGACTACATGCAATTTCGTGCAACAACAACTCTGAGGAGTCTTATAAATATGTTTTTGATCATTCTTCTTGTTTAGATTTAATGTTTACAAATAAATGAATTGAATTCGTTAATGATGACGATTTGAAGATTTAGAATGTTGAGACACTTCACCCTTCAGTGATGGTTGTGTCAGGATCTCACATTCCTAATATTTCAAGTCAATCTATATTCGAAAATGAGAGATTTTAATTCAGAAATTGTTCGAAAAAACTCACATTTTCAAATTTATAATGATTTCAATGTTCAAGAGACCATTCTAGTTTATGACTCCTATGATGATCAAGTTATTTTGAATTGTCATGATCATGATTGTTTTTCACAAGTACATGATCTTATTGTGTTTAACTTTGATGAGACTTGTGAAAACGAATCACTTGTGAATCAATCATTTGAGTCTTGTGCCATTAATGTAAATAGTGATGTAGGTTTATTTCTTAATACTAATAACTCTTTACAGGCTTCAAAACCTATAAAAACATCATTGAATCTAGCATGTTATCCTCCTCTTTTTCCAAAGTTCACCAATCCAAATCAGATGCCTATGTTCATTTTTATGATCCAATAAATACATGGTTGGAGAATTGGTTGAAGGAGAGTTCTCTTGTAGATAAAGTTTTATGTTTTTTTTTATTAGAAATTAATGTACATAATAGATTTAACTTTTCTTTTATTAAATTAGTAATATTTTTATTATTATTGTTATTAATGTTTGATGTGTACATATGTATAGGTATCAAATAACTTAAATGGCTACACTAGAAATATGACTATACTTAGTCATATTTCCTTCACAAAGTTAGAGTAGGAGTAGGAGTAGGTTTAGTTTATCTTAGGTTTACTTTACTTTAAGTTTAGATGTAATAAACTGATGATTTTGGGTATATGTGAACTTCATTAAATATGCAACTTCTTCATGCTTTAATTTTGATCATAATAAGAGGTTACTTCTTTAATTTTGAGAAAATCGACATCTCTAAGGTAAATTGTAACAAGATTCTTCAATGTAAGTCTCATACGCCTATTCTCATCCTTTACTATTTTCTTTCGTTTTTAGTTTCAGTCTTGTTTAAGTATTTGTTGATCTAAATTATGTTTTTGTAGGTATTCAAGGTTTTTAGTTTTGGAATTACATTGCCTTGTTCTCAAGTTTAACAAAATAGTTGTGTTGATGATTAAAAGCAAATAAATTACATCAAGGAGTTTCTCCATCTTACACTATTTTCATTTGATGTCTTGTTCTTTGCTTCTAAAAATACTTTATTTTGAAAACAAGATATTTGGAAAGAAGGGGCATTTGATTCAACTTCACCTACTAGTCATGTATGCTCCCTAGTATTAGGACTTTTTGTTCAAACAAAATCCAAACGAATTATAACTTGGCAAAACATAATTAATCAAAATATCACCTTAAGAAAACGCTCATGCTTTACTCATATTCATTTTTTTTGTTGATATATACTTTTATAAGTTGTCAAGTTGAAGTTTTCTTTCAATCTTTGGCTTTTCATTTATCTTTTCCTTCAGGTTTGCATTTTCTTTCTTCGTTTGCAATGTTTGAAATTTTTTTATTTTGTTTGTTTTTTATTATTATTGGATTTTGTGTTCTTCCCAAAATTTATATAGGGGAATCTTTCCTACGCAATACCAGTTGGTTTACATGGGGAAATATTTACTCTATCCTTTCATTAGGATTTCATTTATCTAAATGTTATTTTTATCAAATTTTATCTTTCTCTCACATCAATTGTTGGGAAACATTAAGATGTGTTTCAAGTATTATAAGTTTACCTTTATAAAAGAAAAAATTGCCTACATTCTTTACTTTGAATCCCTCCCATACCCCTCCACATATAAAAGACTCTACTTGGGTAGAAAAAGAGAATACTAGTGGGGTCAAACTCAACCTGTATTGCATCTAGTCCTTTAAGTAAGAGCCTCATGTACCACCCCACTCTCTTCACCCAATTGCTAAAAGAAATTCTCCAAATATGTTTATCAAAAGGGTGGGAACAAGAGAGTTGAAATCACATATGTGTGGGAAGTGTATGCAAACTCGTCGGGGTAATGAATAGGCTTGTTGGCAGTGGGTAAATGCATACATGGTACTGAGACAACTTCGTCGAGGTGTTGAACAAGCCTGGTGGTAGCGAAGCAATGTCAGGAAAATAGGTAATTTTATAATAAATGCATACTAATCTTTAATGACCTCCTAGCTATTTTTACTATCCAATAATAGAGATGTAATTAAAAGTTAATAAATATTCCCTATATTTGGATTCATTGTATTGGAAGTAGGTATTCAAGTACTTTCATCTTTAAAAGCATATTTCACTTTGATTATGTCTTATGTGGGACCTTTAGCAATGGTGTCGTGTGAGAGAATTTTTCGAAAGATTTTATTTCGACTTTTGATAAATTTAAACCTATTATCTTAACTAGAGATATTGCTTCATCATCATGTGTCAGTAATTGTTGTGGCATATAACAACCCCCCAAATTTGTGTTTAATGACAATAAGGAAATTTGGGCCCCCCTTTAATTTTTGAAAATTATTTTCAATTTGGTTTAATTTTCTTTGTAAATATGTTTTATGTTATGATTTTATATGAGCATCAATGTGAGCGATACACTTAGGATTGAAGATTATTTATATTATGATCCCTATTTATATCCAATGTGCATTTGATCTTTTTTTGAATTTAATGAATTCAAACATGAAATTCAAAAGTCAATTTCAAGATTTTCCCCTGGCATATTGTTTTCAGGTCGATTTCATCGTTGTTAAGTTGTTTTGATTATGATCTTGATCGTGGAATGAAGTTCATAGATTCTATATATTATTTATATCTAATGTTGATCTAGATTTAGGAGCGGAACAAACTGATTAACAGACTGAATACAATAAACACGAAGATAACACAAATATCCATTGAACAATATCTTCTATTGAATAATGAAATAGGTTGAAACTGTAAAATTGCAGAACTTAAACACTTGCTTGAATGGTGGTATCTATATCTAATAAGAGATGTGGCTGCTACACCCATCCGTGTGAAGAGAATGAATTTGCATGAGGCTCTAGAGGCCTTTTTGATATTACTCATGAATGCCAAAACCCTAGACATCCAAAAACCTAACCCTAGAAGGTGAAACATCAAAATTCATGTGGGCCCCTATGAGTAAGTTGGTACCTCAACTTCTCAGGGTCGTAACTTTTACATACGACCTCTTTTTTAGGCACGTGATAGTCCACTGGAAAGGTATTTCAGAGAAATACACATTTTTCCATCAAAATCTAACTCCATCTACAATTTGACTGCGGAGAGACAAAAAACATTGTTTAGGCCTACAAAACACCCCTGGAAGTACAACAAGATGTGTCGACATCAAAACATAAAAAATAAGCCAGTTGGATTAGGTGATAGGCCACCGATATCCACCTAGAAGATGTGTAGGGCTTCAGATAGCCCCATACTGTAGAACCCACAATTACAAAGAAGTACAGAAGAACGTGTTCAACTAAAAATGGACAAGAGGAGTTAGTTGGAATAGGTGGGTGGCCACCCATAGCCAACTGGATCAATACTCCCCCTTAGGAAGCAATGGTATCCATTGCATTGAGTTCCCCCATCAGGTGAGGAAAATTTTGTTGGACTTGGCCTCGGGTGAGCCACTTGCCTTAGTGGAGGAGTTTCTCTACCTTGACAACCTGATAAAACTGGATCCTTTGCTGGCGAGTTCCCTTGACCTGTGTGTCCACTATATGATCAATGGATACATGTTCCATGTAGTCAGGGTTGAGCTATGTTGGTGTCATTTGTTCTTTGATCTCTGAGGTGTTCAATAATGGTGGAAAATATGGTCGAAGGAGGTCCACATTGAACATTGGGTGCAGGCCAAGGAAGGGTGGATTGTTGAGCTCAAAATCATTCCTACCCATGACCTTGGTGATAGTGTAAGTCCCATAGCGAAGTGGTCGGAGCTTTCGATGGGGCCCTATGAGACACTCCTTCTGCAAATGTAACCATAATTTGTCGCCAACCTGAAACTGGTGTGGTACCTTATGTTGATCATGGTGCTTCTTTTACTTACCATTGGAGTTTTGCAAAATATCCTGGACTTGTTGGTGGATGTGTTGAATCCGCTCAATGAATATGGTGGCTTTTTTGGTCGCAGATTGATCATGGGAAGAGTCTGTCTATGTGGTGGCAAGAGGAAGTGCAACATCAATGGGTCCCAAAGGTTGGAATCCCAGCCCCACCTAAAATGGGCTATGGTCGGTGGAGCTATGGAGAGCCAATTTGTAACTGTGCTAAACATAGGGAAGACTCTCATCCCATGTACGTGGATGCTTAGAGTTTCACATGCACAGGATGTGCACAATCATACAATTGTCGACCTTTGTTTGGTCATCTATTTGGGGGTGGAAAGCAGTGGATTTTGTGAGCTTGGTGTCCAACAGTGACCAGCGACTCGACCAAAATGTGTTGATAAACATGTTATCCTAGTTGGAGATGATGGTCTGTGGTATCCCAAAGTGGACCCACACTCATTTGAAGAAGAGCTTGGTAGTATATGTCACTGTGATATTCTTCTTGCAGGATGTGAGGATGGCCATGTTCTAAAACCGATCAACGACCAAAAATACACAGCCATTTCCTTACCTGGTGGATGGAAGGCTAGACATGTAATCCATTGAGATGGATTCCCAAGGATTCTCGGGAGTAGGAAGAGGGGTGTATAAGCCTTGGTTCTCGATGGTTGTCTTGGCAATGGAACAGGAAGTGAAAGATCTAATATACTTGCTAACGTCCTGTCGAAGTTTTGGCCAATAAAAATGTTTCTGAAGAACGACCACAGTTTTCTCCACACCAAAATGCCCTGTCATCCGACTGTAGTGGGATTCCAAAATCATCTTTGCATGATCGCTTGTAGGAACACAGAGATGGCCCAGGTGGAATAATAGTCTGTCCTGAATGTGAAAATCGGTGATAGTCAGCCCTATACCCAAGAGCTGATAGGTGGTGGCGAATTATGAATCTTGTTGATAAAGTTGGGGCCACTCAGATGCTTCATGTCCACAGGAATGGAGCACAGTGGTAAGTGCAGCCATGGGAGGTCAACTGAGGCAGTGAGTGACATGATTTGAGATACATGTCTTATACTTGATGTTGATATGGAACTTTTGCGGGTAGGTGGACCACTTCTGATGGTGGTCGTTCTACAATTTCCCTTGCATCTGTATGAACTGCAGAGGCTTGTGATCAATGTGTATGGTCATTTCCTTTCATAAAATGCAATGTTTCCATTGACAATAGGCTTGTACAATGGAATACATTTCCTTTTCATAGATGGGGTATTTCTGGATAGTATATGAGAGTGTCTCACTATGGTATGCCACCAGATGACTGTGTTGAGTGAGAACTACTCCCACAACATAGTCAGATGCATCTGTCTCAATATTGAATGGTTGTTGCAGATCGGGAAAGGAGAGTACTGGAGATGAGCACAAGTGATGCTTTAGATCATTAAATGCACTTTTTTTTTCCTTCCCCCACAAAAACTTGTCCTTGCCACCGCCCTTTGTCACCTAGTTGAGGGCCCATGCAATATGGTATAATCCCAACATGAACCGCCGGTAGAAGTTGGCTAGTCCCAAGAAGCTATGAATCTCGGTCAGTGTGGTCGGGGTTGGCCAGTCACGGATGACTTGGATCTTAGCTGGATCAACATGTACCCCATGCTCATTAACAATGTAGCCTAAGTATTGGACCTTGTTCTTGCCAAAAGAGCATTTTTCCAAGTTGGCATATAGCTTGTGTTGTTGCAGAGTACTCAAAATCTATTGAATATGTCGCATGTGCTCCTCCCATGTTTTGTTGAAGATGAGGATGTCATCCAAATATATGACCACAAAGGAGTTGGTGAAGGGTCTCAATACATCATCCATCAACCTCATGAAAGTGGATGGTGCATGTGTTAAGCCAAAGGGAATGACTAGCCATTCGAAGAGACCTTCTTTAGACTTGAAGGTTTTCTTCCATACATCATTTGGTTCGATGGGAACCTGGTGGTATCCATAATTTAGGTCAATATTGTTGAAGAAAATTTCCCCCTTGAGTTGGTCAAGAAGGTCATCAATCCTTGGAATGGGGTACTAGTTCCTGACTGTGATTTTGTTTAAGGATTTGTAGTCAATGTAGAGTTTCCAAGTCTCATCCTTCTTCTGCACCAATACAATCATTCTTCTGTCAGGGTACGAGTTGGGTATGATGTTCCCTTTTTGAATAAGCTCTTGGATCTGATGCCCGATTTCATCATTTTCCATCAGTGAGCGACGATATACTGGTCCATTAGGTAGAGGTGTGTCGGGGGTCAAATCAATTGGATGCTTGACTTGGAAATGTGTCAGTACCCCTGTAGGTGAGGAGAATATGTCTCTGTATTCTTCCACGATCCCATCCACTTTCTTCTGCTGTAAAGAGAGGCTCTGTGTAGAGGCCACGAATGTGGCGCTGACCTTCCGCTAAAAAGAGAGGCTCTGTGTAGAGGCCACGAATGTGGTGCTGACCTTCTGCTTACTCTGAGCACGGATCACAAAGAAGACAAGCTTCCTGGTTTGTGAAATGACCTTACTGCATTGCTTAACATAGATTAAAGAAATAATAGTAGGTGACGCTACCTCTAGTATCTTGTAAAATTGTCTACCCAAAGTAATAATAACATTGCGGGGTCTAGACTCATACAAAACATGACGCTTCCACAAATATGGTTGTCCTAAAAGAACATCACAAACTTCAAGGGGAGAAATATCACATAGTACCTCATCTTTGAAAGGCTTGATGTCGTAGGTCAGACGACATTGTTGGCTAACACAAAGATCTCTTCCTTGGCAAAGCCATCTGATGATGTAGAGTTATGGGTACAGTGTCGTTGGAAGGTCCAGCCGCTTGATGACCTCTGCTGAAATCAGGTTCTTTTGACTACCACTATCAACAATGAAATGAATCGGAGACCCCTTTACCCACATCTGCGAGTGAAACAAGCATTCCCCTTCCTATGGTTGTTTTGGTTTGCTTGGTCAGACTTTGGTGGTAGAGACAGTGGCACTGGGTTCAACATCGATAATCCATTTATATCCTTCATGATTTGACTCAGAATCAGAATTGAATTCTGACTCAAAAGCCTTCAATTTGACCAGGAGTGACTTCTTGGAGTGACATTCTTCGGTGTTGTGCCAAGGGATTTTATGGTACTCACACCATTTCCCTGTGTCCTTCTTCATATTCGCATTTCCATTCTTGTTTTGTGGCTTGGATTGGTTTTCCTAAGGGCGTTCATCTTGACTTGGTCCCTTGTTGTGTGGGTTGGGGCCACTTTTTCCTTGCTTTGGCTATGAGGGGTTTGCGAATCCAAACTCTCACCTTTTCTGCTTAAATTTTTGCTCGATCTTGACAGCGTATATATAAGTCGTGCCCAATGAGGCAATGTCCATAAACTCCATTTTTGTTTGAATGTATCTGTGCAAACAACCACGGTATTTGAGCACCAAATGACGCTCAAAGTCTTTGATACCCAATTTGGTGCGTAGGGTATGGAAAATATTGGTGAAATCTGGTACTGTCTGGTCCCTTTCTTGATGTAGGGTGGTCCATCTGGTGTACTGGTCCTCGTAGCTTCCAACAGGGTAATATTGTTCTTTAATGGTGTCCCAGAAGGAATCCCATGTAGGGGCCACCACAAACATTGCAGATTCCTCTACGGTCCTTTTCTCAGAGTAAGTATCCCACTAGTATTTAACTTGGGGAACGACCTTGAGGAGTGAAAAAGTGATATTTTCCCTATCAGAAAAATTGTGGACCAAAAAATACCCTTTGAGCAGATTCAACCATTTATCTACAACATCCTCATCTATCAGTCCTTCAAATAATGGAATATCAAAATTTACATGTACCTTGAAGGGGGTTGCATGGATGCTTGATGAAGATGCTTCTCCTGTGGGTAGTCGTCGAAGGATCTACGTGAAGTTGTCCATCATTCCATTCCTTTGTCGCACGAGGGATTCCTTGAGAAACATTTTAATAGGATCTCCTACTCCATCTTTCTTTTCATCCCCCATGGGTTGTTGTGGGGCTTAGCATGACCGATATTGCAATGGCTGGGGACATGCATGAAGAAAAATAAATGAAGAGAAGACCACTCTGATACCACTGATATGGATTTAGCAATAGAACGAAATGATTAACAGAATGAATACAATAAACATGGAGATATGAAGAATAACACAAATATCTAGTGAACAATATCTTTTATTGAATAATGAAATAGGTTGAAACTGTAAAACTGCAGAACTGAAACACTTGCTCGAATGGTGGTATCTATCTTTGAGAAGAGAAGTGGCTGCTACGTGCATCCGTCTGAGAAGAATGAAATAACATGAGGCTCTAGAGGCCTTTTTTATATTACTCATGAATTCCAAAACCCTATACATCCAAAAACCTAACCCTAGGAGGTGAAACGTCAAAATTCATGTGGGCCCCTATGGGTAAGTTGGTACCTCAACTTCCTGGGGTCATAAATTTTGCATACGACCTTCGTTTTAGGTGCATGATAGCCTATTGGAAAGGTATTTCAGAGAGCTACACATTCTACTATCAAACTCTGACTCTATCTACAGTTTGACTATGGCAAGCCAAAAAAACATTGTTTATGCCTCCAAAACAACCCTGGAAGTACAACAAGAAGTGCTGACATGAAAACATACAAAATAAGAAAGTTGTATTAGGTGAGAGGCCACCAATATCCACCTGGAAGATGTGTAGGGATTTAGATATCCCTAGAATTCTAGAACCCACAATTACAAAGAAGTACAGAAGAACATGTTGAACTAAAAATGGACAAGAGGAGCCAGTTGGAATAGGTGGGTGGCCACCAATAGCCAACTGGGTCAAATGTTATTGATCTTAATGCTTACATACATTTTCATAGTAAGGTTTTTACTTGAGATAAATAATTTCATAGGCTATGAAATAGTTATTTTTCTCATCCTAAGTTTTATTAACTTTATTATTCTATAACAATTTGGATAAGGAATTAAAAGGTTTTAATTTTTTATTGAGATCTAATTGATTTTACTATAGCCTAGCTTATGTTCAAATATATGCTCAAGGCATAATTTGTTAGCTTGTGGTATTCATGGTTTATATTGCAAAATATATTATGATCAATGTATATATTTTTTAGTCATAGCAATGATGTTTTTATTATGATTGATGTACTCGACCTAATGTATAATCTGAGTGACAATACATTTCGAACTCTTTGTTTTCCATATGGAATTTTGAATTGAGTTTTTTTTCTCCACGTAGTAGACAAGGACGTCCTCCTTTGTCTTACCATAAACACAAATTAATTCACACATCAAAGTCAAGACAGACTCTGAACTTAGCATGTTTTCCTGATTTGGGGATTTTTTAGTCATAAGGGTTTTCATTCAACTATGAGCGAGGGTTTGATGCATTTGTATCTAGATTCACATATTCATCACAGACTCTTGCTTTGCAAGCTTTCCTAAGCTGTATTAAGTGTTTTATCATGGGTTTAATATCCAGATGTGAGCCTCTAGACATTGAATTTATTAACGCTAATAAAGATTGTCATACTATGCTCCAGAAAGATGGATGGTTTGAATTCTTGATGATGTTTCATGGACACAATTTACAGGTAGCCAGAGCCTTTGTGCTTATTTTTAATGGGAAGTCTGCAAAAATTGGAGATATCGAGTTACGGGTTGATGGAGCCATAATTTTTAGAGCCATGAATCTTCCATGTAAGGGTGAGCATTGATCCAAAACCAAGAGGGTTAAGGATATACCCTAGTCCGAGTTTCTAATCTCATCCAAATCCAAATATGACTCCAAAGGTTTTCCTTCTTCCCCGGTTAAGAAGAAATGACATTTTTTTATCATGGATTATCAAGTGATACATAACATGCAAGGGTTGCTATAGTTTGTTCTTTTACTATCATTTTCACTTGTTAATGTTCTTTGTGGGTTTTGAGTTACACTTGACCTTCTACCTGTTGAAGAGTCTTCCGAAAATGTCCATATTTTATCAGAGAGGTTGTCTTAATTTAGAGAGAAATATGTTTCACCATGCTTAATTAGGATTCTTTCCGAGTTTCATTTGAAATGTGTCCATGATTATTAGGATGATTTTATTAAAAGAAACAAGGTCGTTGAAACCCGAGAGCCAGTTTCTCATACTCAATATTTTGAACTAGGCTTTGAATATACAAATTCAATAGGATATAATGATGTTGATATTTCTCAGATCTCATATTCAAAGAAAATTTCAACAAGGGCTACATGTAGTCAGACTCAGAGATCGAACTCGAAGATTGAGCCTATGGCCTTGATAAAAAATGAAGAGTCTCTTTCAAGTATTCTAGACATACTACTATCACTTCCTCTGCTCCTGAATGTCACGAAAATGTTAAAACCTATATCCTTAAACGATTAGAAAATTTAAATAAGTCAGATGACTTCAAGAATAAAAGACAAGGGAGAAAATTATCAAGGATAGTCATAAACAAATCTAGGAGGGTTTCAAATGTTAATTCTCCTATTTTGATCATGAATGATGAACTTGAAGATACAAAGGAATCAAACCATCTCAAAGAAGCTAGGAAAAACCCAGATTCAAATAATAAACCTATATTTACTCAGGAAAAACCCGAAAAAGGAAAAGATATTGATAACCTAAGTATTGAAGATTTGTTTTGGAAAGAGAAATACCATAGTGTGGTGCCCATTTTGTAATCGAATGTAATTGATATGGAGCTAGAAAATTAACAACTCAAGTCAAGGAACAAAAACTTGATTGCAGAATACGAAGAGAAAATTGTTGAGCTCAAACGAAAATTGGTTAAAATAGAAGGCTTGCTGGCAATCAATTCCCCAGGGGTTAATATTTTCATTAATTCAGATTTTTAAAATTTTGCCTCTTGATTCTCAAGTGTTGATTTTAGAATTTTGTTTGACAGGTATGAATTTCTTGTTTTTGTTTTCATTTTATTTCATTTTTAGGAAGAACATCTACATAATTAAAATTATGTAGCCACTCTATTTTTATATAATTTGTTATTAATTAATGTTGATTTGTATTTATAGGTGTATAAATGGATAATTTGGACCAAAAATGTTGCATTCATGACCTTTACGAGCTTGGGGAACAAGCGTATGATGGATTGTCAGACAACTATCAATTTGTATCTATTTTATAATGATTTCATGTTATTTTTGGAAAATTTTGTTTGCGATTAAAAACAATTTAACATTATCCCATTCCTAATTTTTAAGGAAATAGTTATTGTCAATTAATGATAGTTGTTAGAGATCATTTGAACTCTTTTATTATAAAATACAATGAGAAAAATGAATAATAGGGGGATCTAGGACCAAAGGTTGGAAATTCTTGAAGGCGGGCTATGTGCATTGTTGTAAAATCCTCTTTTTTTTAGTTTTGAAGACTTGAGTATGGCCATGAATATATGGTGTTTTGTAGGCTTTAGTAATTCTATTCAAAGTTTATAAAATACTTCTTTTGCAAGCCATGTTATTTTATGTCCAATTTTTTTATGAATTAAATCTTATTTTCTCAAATTTCTACATGGTTGTTAGAATATGCGAGAAATGTGTTTCTTTTCATTGTGAATTGAATCTGATATGGATGAACATAATTAAACATGAATATGCACATCAACGAATGTTGGTAATCATTTACTAATTATGTTATTGATATGCATGAGTCTTAAATATTGTTTGAACTGTAAGAACTATTTATATAGTCCATCAATTCATTTTATTTCGTGTTTAATTCATGTGATTGGAAATGAGTATGGATATTAGTATTCACTTAGTAACTATTTACTAAGATAAAATTAATATGCATTTATGTCAACAATCATCAAGTTATTTGAACTATTTAAGTAGCTCGGTAACTAATATTTTATCTCGTTTTCATTTCAAGTATTTATTTTTCTCCCGTTCGAGAGAGAGACTATTCTTTTTCACAATCAGGATAGGTTACTTTCCCTTTTGTTTCTTGCATACTAGGATAAATTACATTTGCATGTAGAATAATTTGCATTTTCCAAATTCTCCTTACACAGGAGAAAATCCCATTATGGCTTTGTTGAGCCCTTGTTTCAGCAGAGGATTTCCTTCTTCAAGCAACTACAAGAAGGTAATTCCTACTCTTCTGTCTGTTGATAAAAACAAGTAACAATATACATTAGCAGATAGAAGGTTGTGCATATATTTTGTACATATATATTAGTCTATATTAAATTAACTTTAGGCTAGTATTAGAAGAAGGGTAACTGGACCCATTTTAACCAATCAAAATCGCCATTCCAAACAGATAAGGGCCTAATTGGGGCCCTGACCAGGTGATCTCCCCAATGTTGAGCATGGTCATTTTTGGCCATAAACAGGTTCATAACATGGGTTATATTCAAATAGTGTATTCATATATTAGTTTAATAATATACCAATGTAGATCCATCTTATCTCTAGATTTATCATGCACTTAGAGGGATAAAATCCCTCAATGTTGTAAACCTCTCCTCAAGATCCCCCAATCCCTCTTAGCTCATTATAGATCTAGAGTTCAGATGGATCTACATTGGTTCTTTATGTATATTTGTGTGTGTGTGTGTGTGCACCATGTGTTAACTTGATGTTGAGCAAAAACGAAATTATACATCTCCCTCATATTGAGCGACACATCGTTGTAATGTTTTAACCAAAATTATATATATATGCCAATGCCATGTGTTAAATCCATGTTGAGCTAAAAAGGAATTACACATCTCCCTTATATTGAGCTACACACCATTGAAATGTTTTAACCAAGATCCATCTTAACTCCAGATCTATAATGCACTAAGATGGATCAAATCCCTTGAGGTGCAAACCTTTCCACAAATATTATCATTTTTAAAAAGTTTTCAAATCCCTCTCAACACATGATAGATCTGAAGTTAATATAGATCCACACTAGTTCTTACTATATATATATATATATATATATATGAGAGAGAGAGATATTTTATTTATTGTCAACATTAAAATATGTTTTTTATTATTAATATTTTTTTAAATACTAAGTGTTGTTAAGTATGAAAGGAATTACACACCTCCCTCATATTGGGATGTAGAAAGTACGTTTAAGACAATAATTTATTTATTTTTACTTTCAATTACTTTATAGATAGATAAAGTTGATATAAAATGATTTTACTTCAGCTTGACATTGAAGTATTTTATTTATTGCCGACATTGAAATATTTTTTGTTATTAATATTTTTATTCCATGTGTCAACTCCATGTTGAGCATCGAAGGAATTACATATCTCTTTCATACTAGGTTGTAGAAAACACCTTTCACCACAATGAATACAACCACATATTCATATATTAATTGACATTGAAATATATTATTTTTATTAACTTTTTTTTTAAATACCATGTGTCAACTCCATGTTAAGCACACAAGGAATTACACATATCTCTCATATTGGGATGTAGAAAGTACTTCTTGAGGGAATAATATTTTTTTTACTTTCAATTACTTTATAGATAAATAGATAGACAGATAAAGTTGATATAAAATTATTTTACTTAAACTAAACATTGAAATATTTTATCTATGGTTGACATTGGAATATTGTTTGTTATTAATATTTTTTAAATTCCATGTCTCGTTGAGCATGGAAGGAATTACATATATCTTTCATACTTGGTTGTATAAAACACATTTCAGCGCAAAGAATATGTTGGAACCATGTATTCCTATATTAGTAATTTACTAATACGTGGAAACATATTCATGTAATTGAAAACTAATCTACAAATATATGGGTTATATTCACAAAGTCAAACTAATATATGAATCTGTATCCATGTTATGAATCATGTATTCATATATTAGTTAAACTAATATATAAATATTTAGGAACCACTCATTCATATATTAGTTTACTAATATATAAATATGTGGTTCATAACATGGGCACATATTCATATATTAGTTTGACTTTCAAAATGTATCCATGTTTTTTTTTAATTAGAACATAAATATTTTATTATATCATAATAAAGAGTTGTAGCTAGGATAATAGCAGATACAAAAGACTTTCCAATGTTTCTTAAGACAAAATAATCAATTCTCTGCTACTACAAAAATAAATTTACAACAGACTATAGGATATGCATTCCAAGTTTTCTTGCAAGTAAAATGTTTGAAAAAAAACACCTAGAATCCTATTGACATTGAAAAACATAGTAATTAATGGAAAACATGGTTACTATTTGCTTCATCTTGGCCAATGCCCGAGGGGGAAGAGTTATGTTATTATATTTCCATTAGTTCCTTTAGGTGATGAACCATTTCATCTTCTTTGAGATTGGCATAGGCATAATTGTTTGATATCCTATTGTTTGAGTTTATGGATAAAGATTCCTTGCAAATATTTAGAGTCAAATTCTACAACATATTACATTATGCTTCTAATATATCAATCATATACTTTTGATGGTGCATGTTTCTGTGCCCTTTTGTTGTCACTGAGAACACTGAGGTCCTATTATCCCGAATACTTTCTTCATGCCTTGTTAGAATTATCCTAAATTCTAGAATTTCTATGTTATCCATGAGAGATATATTCACTTTCTGAGCCATACAAGATATGGCAAGGTTGTAAAAGAGGTGTCTTTCCAACATAATAGAGAAGGATCCACCAGGAACCTTGCACTTAATTTGAGACTTGAAGACAAAATAAAAACTAGAGTGCAAGTTTTCCCCTTGATGTTCTCTAATGAAGGAAAACCCAAGAATGTACAAATAAAGAAGGAGAACCAAACAAAAAATAAAATGAAATCCACAATTCAGAGAAAACTTCCCATGAAAAGAGAAATAAATGCCTTCACCATAAGCTAGACCTTCTACTTTTTCCACCTTCCTATGAAGAATTCCCCCTTTTGAAAATTTATAACTAGAACCGACATGCAACCTAAGTGCAGAGTTAACACTTACCATTAATGTGTCATACACCTCCAATTCCATACCACATTTGCACCTAAGTCCAAAGCTAGAACTCTCTGTTATCCCATGAAGTCAATGATGTTTCAAGCCAAGGCATTCAAAAATTGGATCACTGTTAATTCTCACATGCTATGAAGGATAAGGGTTGTCCTCAGTACTCCCATGCCGATGTGAATGATTTTATGTGATAATTGTTGGTCATGTGAAAGTTCAATGATGATTGGTGTACCAAACCAGTTTGACCTTAGGGGATAATACAACTAAAATGCCCCCAATTTTTCATATAGTCACCCATACTTATTTTAGTAGCTTTGTTAGCACGTAGATCTGCTACAATATTCAATTCTCACTTCACATGATAATATGAACATTTGGAGAAGGAGATTTCCTCTTTTTTGGTTGGGGCGATGGTAACTACATGTTCAATGCCCAATGATGAATTTTTTCCTAGTATTGATTTGATAACCATGGATTCCCTACTGAATGTATATCAATTCCTTAATTGCTTATCTTGTGAAATTATAATCCATATTCCTCAGCTTGGTTGTTTGAGATCTTTACCAAGACCCCCAAAGCGTAGAAAGTAGCAACCATTTTCCTCCAGGATCGTAGAGAACCCACCCCACATATGCCACATGTTTCAAAACATATCCATGTTATTTCATATTAGTTTGAATACGTACCTTTGTAATAAGCTATGAATTCATTTATTTTATTTGGAATATAAAGTGTGAATAGTATGTAAGAACCATATATATATATATATATATATATATATATATATATATATATATATATATATATATATATATATATATATAATTTAATTAGCTTAACTTTTATATATTTAAAGAAATACTTTAAAATGCTTTCATTTTATGAGTACATTTATGTTATACTCAAAGAAACAATAATTTGTAGTTTCTTTCTTAAATGTAGGTACTTTGGATTTACAAACTTACTACCACCATGGTTAACTATGGACATGAAACAACCATTTCAAAATGTGACAAATGGCATCTGCTCATGATATAGCTTTCAACTAGGGATAGCACGATCATCTATAAAATGTGATTAGTTTTAAGTTGATTTTGATGGTGCATTTGTTTGGGGCCCATTTTACCTCAAAATTCTCCTAAATGGAAAAGTCTATACCTTCACCTCCAGATTGTCAAGTCTTACATTTATTGCTTCCAACTCCTTCACTAATCTTGGCACCTTTTCTCAGTGCACTTTGGATCCACTAACAACTTATAGGTAGTAAGTCACCTTCAGGAAATTGGCAATGAAAATAAGGTGGTATATGGACATCACAACCACTTCCCTCAAATTCTCCAATATTTTGTCCAAAGTCTAATAAGTGTGACGAGCTAGTGAAAAATAATTCCATACCTCTTATTAAGAGAGGCATGTACGCACCATTACTTCTATCACCTTAAACCACCTGGGTCATCTAGATAATCATCCTCAAATGTGTTCAAGTAGTGCTCTATCTCATCCTAGGTACATGAAGGTGGGAAAGAACCTTATAATTTGACTTAGTCTACTTTCTAGTCTAATCCATCTAGGTCAAATGAGCATTTTTCTTGGTTGAATTCTTTTTTGTCTCAACCACTACTTCAACAATGTCATTGCAACTATATAAGGAAATATCTTCACCACTTCCCAAATTTTTTTGATTTACTAGCCCATAGCAGCACAGAATTGAGGCACTTATGCTCAACACCTCTTACCGCCTGCTTGGGTAGCGGAATGCTGTTCAACGCAAATGTGGAGAGGGATGGCCCTCCTTTCTGAGCATACATTTCATTCTTTGAAAACAAAGATGAGCTCCTCCTTTTCAAGATGTCATTAATATATAGGAACCTCTGCTGAATTACGATCTCCACGCTTTCTTGGGGTAAAATGACATGGATTTTAGGATGGTGAAAGGAGAGTGGTAGATGGCTTCCAAGTTCACCTCCAACAACCATTTCAAGGATCTATCTAAAATCCATTATAATATTTGACCTATCAAACTTTTGATCATTGCCGGACATCTTGTGTTCCAAGGGCTTGGTCTTGGGTGACTTCTTCAACTGTTGATAGCTTTGAGGAGGAGTTCAGCTAAACTAATCCGTTGGTTTCCTCCGGTGGTATATGACTCATGAAGCCTTCTTGCATGGCTCCCATCGCAGTCTTCGCGGGGTGGAAGTAAAGGACTTATTCCTTGTTGGTAGCAATATCGTGGTCTTATTCGAACATATTCCTTTCGAGTGGATTCATGCTTGATCTTCAAACGTCTACCGAAGCAATAGAAATTATTATTTCTGTAGATGGCTTCCTCCTAGTTTCTTGATACGCCAAGGAGAATATATACTCCATCTAGTCTCAAGTTACTCTTGGAGCCTGCCTTATAGCGGCTTTATCACCAAACCTACTTCTTTATGGAACCTAAAAAGATGATGAAGAATTCTTGAAATACTATGATGCCGCTTTTCCTTTATAAATTGTTAGAAAGTATCCTGTAATTACCTTGTCGCAAGCTTACAATTTGCTCATTTTTTCTTTTGCAAAGTGAGTTTTATACTAAGTCTGTTTATTTTAAAGGTCATACAACGACTGCATTTCGCGCCAGTAGCCAGTGGATTAGTCAACTTTCCTTCTACAACTAGACTATGCCTCTTCGCTCAGGTGGCATACTTACCTTCGGTTTTCCTCAATATACAATATGTCAAATGAAACTAAATCCTACTCAACGAATTAAAGATTCAATGGTAGGCTTTTCAATCATGACCCTTCAGAGCATCCAACGTGGAAATTATAATTAGAACACGGCATTGAAAGTGGTATACGATTAAAGGACTACATACAGCCATGGGCAAATGCCAACTTTATTATATGAAGAGATGTTACATATATATAGAATAAAGAGATTGCGGCGTTTTACGGTGTATTACAATTTGTACAAAGTGAGTCTAAGGCAATGTGCGTACCCTGCGGTAGCGGACTTACCGATTATACCCTCAGGTGGAAAGACCCAGCAGGCAACAGCAAAGTTATCGCACTGCAGTCAACGCTGTGGCCTTGGCTGGCTGTTTATACTCTCATCCAATGCGGTTTCTCTCGTGCCGAAGTTGAGACTTGCGCACAATCTCGAGTTCTTTTACCTCTACGGTGAAGATGATAGATTATTTATTGAATTTCATAGCGCGGCTGGGACGTCACTGTTGTATGGTAGCGTCGCCCGTCCTAGGCCTAAATTGGATAGGTCTGTGGTCACCAATGGGCTATGATCGGTAGCGTTGCGCCGCGCGCAAGTTTGTTTTGTTTCCCAAATGGTATTTGAACAGTGATGCAATGGGTTTTAATTCCAAAAGCTAAAATAAATATCGGTATCTGAATGGATATCATTTATTCGTTCGCTATCTCCGTTGTCAAAGGTAGCCAGTAGTAACTGGCGAATTCATACCTTTTCAGGCGCGATGAGTTCTTTTAATTTCAATGTTGAGACTGGTAGGATACATCTGATCAATAAATGCCAATCTTGATGGGGTGGCCTTGGGTTAGAACTAGTGAATACGTCTGGTCAGACCATCTATTAACCTTAGGGATAGCCCTAGAAAGAGATGAATCAAAACTGGCTATTTAAAATTTGGGTTAATTTGCCTTATGAGGTAAGGTTGGGACTGGTAATTTGCCTTTTATACCAAACAAAGAGACGATTGATGAACGTATTTTCCATGACTCCACGGCCTTTAAATATAAATGGGTGATGTTCCCCTTGGTGGCGTTGTGTGCTGAAAATCAGAAGAAAACCTGCAGTTGCCCTTATCCTAATTTTTCCAAAATATGATATTTCCCACCTACATATGGCTCATTCCACTTTTCAAAGGCCGGATGGCGGTAGCCCACATCAAAAGCCTTTCTGGCATTCCGGACCCCTCGTTACGCCTTTAGCGGTGGAAGTCGGAATGGGTCTAATCTTCGAGCACATCAGGCGGCTCGGAAAGAGCTCATCTCATTAAAATTGAATTCCGGACCCCCCACTCCGTTAAGCGCCTTTAATGGAGGTCGAATCGGCTGATGGCTGGGCTGAGATCTGCGGCCTCAAATTCATCGTGCAGATCAAGGGTCCCAAATGGATTCCGGGCCCCCCATAACATTCTTCTTTTAACCAAAGGGGAGGGTTCAGAATGAATCAGCCGGAGGTGGGCCCATAGTCACCGAATTGGCACAAACCCTCGGCCTAGAAGTCATGTCACCCACATGCCTCCTGACATCCCCTCACCCATAGTCGTCACCGCCGCAGGCCCGCTTGTCCCGCATATAGGTCTCATAACTACTGCCAGTCCCTGCTTTCAGACCTCACCTTGCCCGTTTACGGCTAGCTCTCTTCAGCGACGTTACCTCCAATCGCACGCCTCCACGTCATCCCCGCACACATCTTAATGGAGGGGGGGGGTCCGGAATCGGCATTAAACTGCGGACTGAGATCTGCGGCCTCAAATGCATCGTGCAGATCAAGGGTCCCAGATGGATTCCGGGCCCCCCCTAGAGTTCCGCCTTTAACCAAAAGGGGGGGGTCCGGAATGAATATCCCCGGCAGGTGGGCCCATAGTCACAGGTGGCACAAACCTACTGGCCTAGAAGTCCCGTCACCCAAATGCCTCCTGACAGCCCCTCACCCATAGCCGTCACCCGCCACCGAGCCCGCTTGTCCCACTTGCTCCGGGTCTGAGTCACATCTCATAACTACTGCCAGTCCCTGCTGTCAGACCTCACCTTGCCTGTTTACGGCTAGCTCTCTTCGGCGACGTTACCTCCAATCACACGCCTCCACGTCATCCCCGCACACATCGGTTGCCGTCACCTTCCGCCTCATCTGTAAGGGGCCCGTTGCACATTAATAACGGGGTGATTGGTCCATTGTTATGCTGACCGTTTTCCCGTGTCCGACCAACCCCATTTTGAATAAAAACACCGTGTGCCTATCGTCATTCTTATTTCCTCCATCACACCAAAAAACATTCCTCGCGCCAGAAGACTCATCTTCCATACTTCCAATTGTTCCCCCGTCGTTCTCCCTCACCACCATTAATCTCCGCTAACGCTGTTTTATTGCAGGTACACTCGCTAAGATGGTCTCTAAGACAAAGCAAGCCGA
>SNQJ01S0173824.1:10075-20285 GCA_010110895.2 Picea sitchensis | reverse complement strand
AAAGACCAAAAATCGCAAATCCTAAATAGAAAATGAGGGAGAAGAAGCATTCTATTTGAAAAGAGGATGATTTCATCACATAGAATACATGGGTTTTGCACCAAAAGAAAACTCACCATTTTCCTTTGTGTTTACTCACTAGCCCACATCTCTCTCACACAAAGACATTTCATTGGTTTCATTAGCAGTCCTACACCTTCCTTTACCTACACTACATTACCTTTAAATTTAAACAAACACATGATATAATGATATAACAACAAATGAGTTAAGTTCAACCAACACGAAATCATGCATACCTCTTACTCCTTATCCATCTCCTTACCCATTATACCTGTGAAATCTGCATCATTCCTAAACCCACAATATGGGTCGTTATCGAGAAATGTAGAACTCGCCCTCCACCTCTGTACCTGCACTTTGTTACATTGTCCCACATCTCTCTCAGAGAAGGATATTTCAACAATGTCATCAATGATTTTCCACCTTCCTTTACCCCCTTTCTCCTCATCCTTCCCTTACCTACATTGCATTGCACTGATAATATAAGATGCCTCTAATTTAAATGAACACACATGGAACCATACCCCCTTTACTTTACCACCCCCTGAACCCAACAACAATAAAAACGAGAAAATCTTAAATAGAGATTGAAAAATCTTATGAGAAAGATTAAAAAAAGTTTGAAAGATATTATTAAAAATACTAAATAGAGAACAATAATCATATGTAATAGTACACCATATGTAAAGACCAAAAATCACAAACCATGTATAGGTAAGAAGAGAGGAAAACCATTGTATTTAAATGAGGAATCTTCCAAGGATGAACATACATGGACCTTGCACAGGAGCATAACTCATCTTCTACCTTTACGTCTACTTTAGAGATCCACATCTATTACAAAAATGTATCCAATGGTTTCATTAACATTGCTCCATCTTCCTATACATGCATTCCCTCTAAAGTTAAACAAAAACACATGATATAATTATGACATAGCAAATGAGTTAAATTAATAATGCATGGAACCATACAATTAAGTTCCAACAAACAAATAAATTTCCCCATACATACCTCCTTCGTCTTGCCCACTACACCCGTGGAATCTGCATCATCCCTAAACCCACAATATGAGCCATTAGGGATTTCCTTATTTTCCTCACCCATGGTACCCGAAAAAAAAAATATGAACAACAATAAGATAAAAAGAAAAGGCAAGCAACAAAATAAAATACCAAACCACAAATTAGAATGGCCATGCCCACAAAATGCAAAAAATAACAACCCTGCCCATAAGAAAAAAACAAAAAAACAAGAACAATGGAAATAGATACAAGCAATAGCAAAACTAAACCAAAATAAACATAAAGAAAACAAAGAGAGAGAAACAATAGAATGACACTCTGCAATCCCAAAAACCATCCATGGCCAACAAAGGACACCATGCATACCAAAAATTAGATTAGTATTAAATAGAGACCAAAAAATATTATGAAAAATATTAAATACACACCAAATATCTTATTAGAAATATGAAACAGAGAACAAAATATCTTATGAGGAATCTTAAACAAAGACTAAAAATCTTATGGCTAATCTTATACATAAGTAAGTGCATCTAATGCAAACACCAAAGATCATAAATCCTACATAGATAAAGAGGGAGAAGAATCATTGTAATTGAAATGAGGAGGATTTCATAACAGAACACGTGGATTTTGCACCAAAAGAAAACTCACTGCTGCCTCTACAATCTACTGTAGTATTCACACTTGTACTCCTCCATTGTATTTTACTTGCATTGCATTGCATTAAATAAATAAAATAATTGACAAATAATATAATATGCCTCTAATTTAAAAAAATATGCATGGAACCAAACATATATCCTCCTTAACTTGCAACTTCACTCATTCCGTGCTTTAACTCCACTTCTATCACTACACTGCTAGAATGCCCCCACATCTCTCACACAAAAGGATATTTAAGCATTGTCACTTGTGCTCATCCATCTTATTTTACCTGCAAGAATGCCCCCACATCTCTCACACACAAGGATATTTCAGCATTGTCACTTGTGCTCATCCATCATATTTTACCTGCAGTACATTGCATTGAATAAATAAATAAATGACAAATAATATAATATGCCTTTAATTTAAAAAAATATGCATGGAACCTTACATATGTCCTTAACTTGTGCCTTCCACATCTCTCACACACAAGGATATTTCAACATTGTCACTTGTGCTCGTCCATCTTATTTTACATGCACTACATTGCATTGAATAAATAAATAAATAACAAATAATATAATATGCCTTCAATTTAAAAAAAAATATGCATGGAACATTACTCCTTGCATTGTCCTCCTTAACTTGTTCCTTCACCCATTGCATTGTGAAATCTGCATCATCACTAAACCCACAATCTAAGTTGTTAGGACCCACCTTAATTTCTACACCCATTAAATCCAATAAAAAGCAAAGTAGAAAATATTAAATAAACACAATAAAATCTTATGAGAAATCTTAAAAAGACACCAAAAAACTTATTAGAAATATTAAACGAACATTTAAATATAGTGTGAGAAGTCATAAACTTATGAGTAATCTTATGCAAAGACCAAAAATCATAATCCCTAAATCAGGAGGAAGGAAGGAAAACCATCATATGAAACAAGGATAAATTCATAACACAACCAAAAGACAACTCATCCTCCACATCTCTTACATTACCCTCTCTCTCTCTCCCACAGATATTTTAGTAGTTTCATTTGTGCTACTCCACCTTTTCTCCTCGATTTTCCTTTGATGGCATTCTCATTTGTGCTGCTCCACCTTTCCTCCTCCATTTTCATTTAATGGCATTGCAATGCACCCAGTATATAAATAAATCGAAAATAATATAAGATGCATTGAATTTAAAAAAGCATGCATGGAACCATGCATACCTCATCATCGTCATGAGTCGAGTGCAACTGTGGAATCTACACTAGACCACCAGTCCTAGAAATTGCCTTCATTTCCCCACCTACTAAACCCAACAAAAACCAAATCAAAAACGTCTCTACTTACTTCGATGAACTTTTGACCTGGGATATAAATCATGTAAGCTTTTGAGATTTCACTGTATCCTGCAAAAGTTCCTTTCTTTCCGGAGGGCTCTATCTTAGTCCTCTTCTCTTTTGGAATGTGAATATAGACTGGACTGCCAAAGATTCTCAAGTGATCAACTGAGGGCTTAATTCTGGTGAAAACTTCTTAGGAGTTTTCGCTTCAAGGGCTTTGTGTGGACATCTATTCTGAATGTAGACTACAGTACTGGCAGCCTCGGCCCAAAGAGATAAGGGTAAATTTTGGTCATACATCATGGCCCTGGATGCTTCACAGATAGTTCTATTATTTCTTTCAGCAATCCCATTTGTTGGGGGTTGTACGACACAATTAGCTCCCTCTTAATTCCAGAAGCTCGACAGAGTTCATCGTATTTGAAGGAGTCAAATTCTTTACCGTTATCTGTCCTGAAAACTCGGATGTGTCTGCTTGTTTGATTTTCAACAAGATTCTTAAAATCTTGAAATCTGTTGAAAGATTCATCTTTAGTCTTTAAGAAATAAATCCAAGTTTTACGAGAACAATCATCAATAAAAATGATATAGTAAATACAACCATTCATAGATGGGGCAGTCATGGGCCCACAAAGATCAGAATGAATTAGATCTAAAATGCCATTTGATTTTCTATTACTGAGAGGATAGGGTTTCTTTGTATTCTTACCAAGTGAACAACCTTTACAAACACTATCATGCTCAAAAGAAAATACTGGCATACCTGTCACCATCTTTTTCAAACTTGGAAGTGCGTTGTAGTTGAGGTGTCCAAGTCTTCTGTGCCAAAGCTCGCAGAGATTTACCGTCTCGTGAACTAGAGCTTGAACAACCTGACCTGAAATTTTATAAAGTCCACTCTCACGAGTTCCAATAGTTATGGCAGTGCTTATATCTTCATTTGAGGACCACATGAGGGCCTTCCCTTTGGAGAAAGCTACTGAATAGCCTTTACTTTCTAAAATTGGAACATAGATTAGATTTTTCTTTAGATCGGGAACATAAAGAATTTCATCAATGTGAAAGATATTACCTGATTGAAATCGGAAAGAGTTAGATCCAAAACCTTTTATGTCATAGGTACCATCATCACCTAGTTCCACCTTTGCCTTGAATTTCTTGTCTTGATAGTTTGCAAAGTTTTGTTTGAAACCTGTCATGTGTCTGGAAGCACCGTTGTCTATTAACCAAATCTCCTCTGACTTGGTAATAGTGTCAGAAAGAGCTGAGATAAGATAATATTCTTTTTGTTGTTCTTGCTCTTTGGTGGTAGCCCTGGTTTGTCTTCTTTGAGGCTCCTCTTGAGGTTTAGCTTCTTTAGTGGCAACTGAGACTTGGAATCTTCCTCTTCTTTTTCGCTGAGAGGGAGGATTCCTACAATCTCTTGCATAATGTCCTAGTTTATTGTAGTTAAAACATTTAACTTTAGATAAATGAAGATTGAGATGAGATAGCTTACCTTGGGGTTTCTTACCTTTGCCTTTTGATTTAGGGAACTTCTTCCATTTCTTGGTATTTGCTGCAAGGGCATGATCTTTTAGAATTGAATAATCATTTATGTTGTTTAGTCTTCCTTCTTCTTCTAAGCAGTCATGCCACAATATTTCAAAATTAGGTTGGGATTCTTTTCCATTCACGGATGCAAGAAAAACTCCCCAAGAATCAAGAAGTCCATCAAATGTTGTTTGAACAAGGTCATCATAATCTATAGGAACTCCTATTGCAATAAGTTGATCTTTGGTTTGAGAAATCTTGGAGAAGAAGGTAGCAATTGTATCATCCTTTCCCATTTTCAAAGTACGTAATTGTTTCTTCAAAATTCTTTTTTGAGTTGGTGCCTTATTTTCACAGAGGTTTGCTAAGGCATCAAAACAATCTTTGGCAGTCCTTAGATGACCAATGATGGGCATCATGTTGTCCTTGATAGAATAAAAAATGATTCTTTTAGACTTGGTTTGTTTCCTTTTGTATGCTGCCCTAGCTGTGTTTGAGGTTGGTTCTTCAATCTCCCTAGAGATCAACTCTTCTAGATCATTCTCTTCAAGAATGTTCACTATTCTGTATTTCCAAGCATTGAAGTTTGCAGCCCCTACAAATCTATCTTCAGCTTTAACTGATGAGGACACCATGCTCTGATCTGTAAGACAACCCTAGCAAAAATGGATCTATGCAGGCTCAAGTTTGTATCATTGAGCTCTTTTCACACCCTAAGCTCTGATTCCATGTTAGAATTAGGGAAGTAAAGTAGAAAATTATTGTCTTTTAAAATTCTATTAGATAGAACAACTGAATCAAATCTTAGAATAGTAAACCAATACAATATTGAATTGTTGAACTTAGGAGAAATCAAATCAGAGAAAGAACAACAATTAGATTTGAATTTTAAACAATTTCTGAGTGTATAATACTCAGATCTGAACTGACAGTAACTAGATTTAATCAAAATCTATTTCTTAGTAAACAAGAACATGGGATTGGATCTAGACTAGTCAAAACAAAAACTAGATCTGATATAAACCCAAGCTGAAGAACAGATCTAATCTGATATAGATCTAGACAACAGATCTAATCAATAGATCTAATATGGATTTAAACAAAAGAACAGATCTAAATCTGATATAGATCTAAACAAAGGAATAGATCTAAACTTTAGAAATAAAGAACATGCATATCTAAACAATGATAACCTTTAGAACAACATACAAATCTAAGAAGATGAATCTGAACGAGTAACTTACCTTGAATTCTTACCTCTGATCACTGAAGGTATTCATGCTACACATAAGAGATGAAGAGCCACTGAATATATGCTCATAAAAAGTCCAAGATCATGGATCTACCTCAAGGGTTAGATCTCTTGCCAAGATAATTTTAGGACTATTAAACCTCCACCAGAACTTCACACAAGAACACTCCACAAACCCTCATGCAAGAATAGAACAACTAGGAGGTGGGACAATTGTCTTAAGGATGGCCCAACCACCTTACTTAGGGTGTTGCGGCCCTCACAAGACACTCAGATAGGGGACGACAGACTGAGAAGAGGGTTTGTTGGCTGGTAGTGATCACAGAGGGCAATAATGCAAGTGTTCTCAACAAAGGAAGGCACTTACCACACTTCACACAACAGCATAAACCAATCAGCAAGAACCTGGGATAGATTAGCCACAAAGGGATGCCACTGAAGGAGTCGTTGACTACTACAAGGAGTCTGAACTGTTGAAGGAGAGGCCGAACTGTTGCAAGGAGAGGCTGAACTGTTGCAAGGGAACAATCCGCCACACTTGAGGAAGAGAAAGAAAATAATAATCCGCCACAAGTTGCAAAGCTTTGGTGTTTTCTAGTTGTTATAAATTGGATGTGTGGTATATTTAAGACAAGAAACCTGTTCCTAAATTTAATTTTTGAGGAGATCCACACAATGAACAATGTTTTTAACTATGGTTCATATAGAAGTTGGGCTTTGGACAATGTTGGAATCCAAGGATGACTTCTTCCAACAGTTTTGGAAATTAATGTTTTCAAGTTTTTTTTTTTGTTTGGTATATCAATAGTTGATTATCTACATTTCTAATCAATGTAACGTTGTAATAGCCTAGCACTAAACGGTCGACAATTATATGAATATAAGAGAAGGGGTTGTATCCTAGATATGTTTGGTTGTCTTTTAAAATCTTGGAAGTTTATGAACAATTTATTTTTTTGATAAGTAGCCAATTCAAACATCACTTATGGCCTTACTTATGAGGAACTTCCAAATTTGGTGAACTAATCCACAACATGGATCAGAAAACAAATGTGCATACACATAATACAAATTTATCTCCTTCATTACAATCAACTTTAAAAATAAAAGTCCAATTTCACACAACCCATCTTGTGCCTACAAGCATTCGCACAGGTTAGAAAACTTAGAGGTATTTCAGCTCCTTCAATAAATGATAACAATAGCAGCCTATATTTATGTAATCAAGGATTCCAAACAAAAGAAGGTCGTTACTTAAAATTGATTAAGCACCTTGTAAGTTGTAGCAAGTGAGTTAACATCTTCTTGCACTATAAAATGTTAGATGGATCCACCTCCTTCAGAGCTTGAAAAAGACATGTTGCCATTTCTACATTTCCTCTGCTAAAAACCAAAAAATATACAATACAAAAAAAATACCCTGATCGCTAAATTCCAAACTAAATGCCCATCTGTCTTAAATGCACCATGATTGAAAATATCAATTAATAAGAATCTAAGAGATTTGCCTAAAAACTTATCTAAATGGAAGACCTGAAAGTTGTGGTGCTCGTTGAGCAAGCTGCCCAATCACATGATATGAAAATGCTTTAAGCTCTCGTCGAGTAAACCTCTGGAAATGTCACCCAACATATTTAGCGTAACAAACATAACATCAAACACTAAGTACAAAAGACCTGATGCATATTTAAACTACACTACTAATTGTTGATATTATAAAAACAAATATCCTAAAAGCCTGCATCCATACCGTTAATAAACTAAGATAATTTTATTAATGAATGACCATGATAGTTGGTCAATGGGGCTCAAAAGTACAACCAGTGCCAAAACATAGAGAAAGTGCAAAAGAAACTCTTATCACTAATATATTTCTTTCCTTTAGCTATTTGCGCATGTAAATTTAGAGATACAAGAATCTGACAAAATAAATCAGTAAACTAGGCATACACATGTTAGGCAAATAATCATAGGATTAATGCTCAATCAAGGCATCAAATAGACCTGGCTTAGTAGCTACTTGTCCATCAAGAAACTTCAAAATCCCACTTAAAATGACAAGTCCCATGAGCTTCAACCGTTCCATATGTTAAAACGCTAATCATAAGTTAGTTTGTTAGTTAAGTTAACCTAACTGTTATACAATTACATGACAGTTATGGTCTTTTGTATTATATATGTACATCTATGTACATGATTATTTGCAGAAGCATTGATGAATAGAGTATGCCTTTTCTGCCATTGTTTAGTTATCTCCGTTCATCATGGTTTCTTAATTGCTTCTATTATTTCCATTATATTTTTGCTCTTTTCTTCATTATGAATCTAACAGTGGTATCAGAGCATGATACTGATCTTATAGGCCTGGTAGTAGGTAGACACAATCTAAATGGATGAACCGAGGGTTTGCTATGTTAAAAGTGAAGCTGGTTTTCTAATCTGTCTCTGAGTTTTTCGTGTCATGTTGAAGGAGAATCATAGCACGTTTCGCCTGTCATATAATCCGAGTGAATAATAACACTACTGGTGATAACTTTGCTTTGTTTGGTTCACTATTGTAGTTATATCTAAATCCCTCTTGTGAAATGGTTTTTCTACCAGCTTTTGGGATCATTTTATATGCCGCGCTCGTCCACAGAAACTATTGAGGAAAAGGCGTTTGTTGGACAGTCTGAAGCAACGAAATTGAGTTGTCTGAAAGAAGGGTTTTCTGGACCGCAATACCAATCATGAAGTCCACAAGTAAGTATACAGTAGCGAGATTTTGGATTCTCGTGGTCCGTCAAAGAAGGCATTGAATTAAAGACAAGAGGAATCATTGAGAATAGCCATAGTCTACAAAAGATCGAGGTACTCAAGGAGAAAAAGCTGCGAAAACTGTAAGGCTAATCATTATTTTAATTAAAAGAAGTGGCTGAGAAGATAGCATGATGTAGACTTTATGCTGTAAAAATGTTTTCGAAAATAAATGTAACAAAAGAAGTGCTTTGAAGTTTGTTATTTAGAGTTTTGTTCAAAACTGGTCATGGTTTAATTCGTTGAGAGAATGCAAAGCCGTCAACTAGAGCCTGTGTAACTTGAGATAAGAGCAGCCAAAGAGGTCGTGATTTGGTAAGTCGCCAAAGAAAGCTGTGTGGGAGTGTGGGAGCAATTTATTTGAGATTTAGGACCAATTTGTTGCAAAAGAGATTTTTCCGAACAAAGATTCTTCTGAAAGAATCGTCGATTTAATAAATTTGTAAGGAATTGTGAACATCTTCAAGCTCACGGTGTCAATGTACATTTACCCTCTCAGATTCGAAATGTAGGAACACTGTCCAACCGTGATAAAAGTCTTTCTCTAGATGAATTCCTCCATGAAATCCTGTGTTGTATGTTAGGAGCCTGCAAGCGTTGTTCTCGATGCAAGATCGACACGATGGGGAGTTCACCAATAGCTAAAGATGTGTATGACCGTGTTTCAGAGCTTGAAGAAGGACATGCATCTATTGCAAAAGGAAGCGCCTTGACTTGGTAAAGATAGAACTTAATGTATCTATGCTTTATTTTTATTAGATTTTTCATAATTATTTTTAAAGATATTTGTAAAGTTTTTTAAAAAATATGACCCTATAGTCTTTAGGGTTTAGCCTTTGATTGTATGGGCTTGGTTTTACAACGCTCAAGGGTATAATGTTAAAACTAAGCGATCATCAATTTAAAGAGTGTTTGTAAAGGTGTTATAAGGTTTTTTTTCATAGAGGAGTTATAAGACCTATTGTTAAGAGCANAACAAAGTGAGCTTGCAAAATTGTTGTAAACCCACTTGAAATTGTATTTGGTGTTATTTGTAGACCTACCCGAAATTGAATAAGGGGGTCTATCTTAGGATCTTTGTGTGCGTCTAAGTTATTGGTTATCCTGTAGTTTTTGGCAGCATTCAATGAACGATTGCTCTTCGCATGCACAACAGGATACAAAATTGAATTTTGTGGCATCAACATACAAGCATCTCTCTTCCATATTCTGCATAATGGAAAGAATTGAAGAACTACTTACAATATTTCCCACATTAATTAACTCAACTACAGAATCTACAATTGCAATAAACAAGTGCACCCTCAGCACAATGACTACTTGTTTACAAGTAATGCATAAGAAGATTGATATGTTCAGACATCAAAAAAGTTGTTGTTTGATGAGTTAAGTTTGCTTCGACACCAACAATGTGATTTTAATGACATCAAGGATGAGAATGAAGACGCTCAATTGACTAGTAATGAAAGTCATAAACATGAAGATCAGTTAGATGAAGTCCCTATGTCAGAAAAAGTTGCGGATAAATGTATTGTTCGACCATGGGAAGAATTACG
>SNQJ01S0173823.1:0-20297 GCA_010110895.2 Picea sitchensis | reverse complement strand
CTCGTTCTTCCTTTGTCTGCACCCAGTAGTGGTGGTGTTGTTGCTAGTTGGGACTGGGGTGGTGTGGTAGGATCCTGTACTAGGACCTACATCGGTAATCCCTCTGTCTAAGGAGGGAGAGATGGTGTAGGAACCATAGAGGGTGGGTGGAGATACCATATATGGATGGTGAGAACCACATTAGGAAGGGTGAGGGTAGTAGCAACCTGGAATGCTTGGACTCTAGGTGGGGTAGAAAAAGGTGATTTGTGTAATGGCTTGGGGGACTGTCTCCCAAACCAGGATTTTCTCTTGGAAGGGGGGGGGGAATCCAGAACAAGTGGTGCGGTGGTGTTTTCAGGGAATTCCTGAGGCAGTAGTTTTCAAAATGATGGAACTTCGATGGGGGGAGAGGACTCAATGAGAGGAGTATTGTCTCTGATATTTGTTTTGTTAGAGGAAAATACACACACTTGTGCTGAAATAGATGAGTTTAGGAGAGGTGGTGTTCCATGATAAGTCCCTAAAAAGGATGGGTCCTTGAATATTCCAGGGTCGATGACGATGATTGGAAAAATGTCCAAGCTAGTGCAGATAAGAGGGAGGATGTTATCAATGTTGGTGGAATGATTAGGCTCGTAATGTGTAAGTTGGTCCATGGTGATGATTTTCCCGTTATGGGGGAACACCATCGTACGGAACATAGAAGAGGCTATCACCTTCATAGCATACATCTAGCTACGCCCAAAAAAGATATTGTAATCAAGTGGGGTGTCAATAACTTCAATGTCAATCAAAATGGTTTTTCCCCTGAGTTCTATAGGGACATTTTGGAAGAGCCCTTCAGGGGATGATGGATGACCGTCATAATCTCTCAGGGTGATAGTAGATGATACTAGCTTAGGTGACCGAGTTTCTGTCATACTACTTTGGACATGATGCATGTGGATGCACCTTCATCGATGAGCCACCGATGAATTGTGATGTTTCGGATCTTAACAGGTATTTGAAAGGTTACCAGAGTGGGGAGGCATGGTTCTTTGCTATCCAAATCAAAGGTGATTAGTTGAGTATCAACTGGGTCAACTGCACCCAAGGCAGAAAGAAAGAATTTGCGTTGTGATGGACAGGCTTGGAGGACCTCCAACACAAACATGGTTGTAGAATATTGTGCTAAGTCATCGACCAAACTGTATTTATGGGCTTCCCTAGCATGAGGATTATGTACATTTCGTCGTAAAGGTATGCAAGGTATGCGGGGTTTGGTTCAGTGTTAGGGAATGGGATCATCAATGGTTGTTCTATTGTATATGAAGTTTTTTCTGAGGTGGTTGGGGTAGAGTTGTGGTGCATGCCATATTGACAACCAGGTGTTTGCAGAAGAATCTCTTCTTCTCCAGTATGGAGGATACTACGATCCGTTAGATTTCTGGGTTAATTGGGACCTAGGTTTTGATATTTCCCCATTTGTGGTGGGGTATAGTTTATCTCTTGTTGGGTATTCATCACACCTTGGTGTGGAATGGGTTTTTTCAAAACGACTAGAGGTGGAGGTTCCAAATAATGTTGTGGGGACGACTGGGGGGCAGGTGGTGTCAGAGGGCATTGTGTGTTCATGGATTCTTTCATCCATTTGTAATCGACAATTTGGGGGAAGTGGTGAGTATAATGTCCATATTCACCACATAATGCGCAAGAGAAGTTAGTTCTGATATTTTTTTTCTTCCCTTGTCTTGGTTGATTGTTCTTGTTTCCCCCTTGGGGGTGTTGGTTACCTTGACTCTAGTTTTCCCCAACAGGACAATTTTGTTGGGGGTTGTTTCCTCCTGGTCTCGGGTTGTTATTGTTTCTATTTTTTCCTTTCTTCTTGGCATTATTCAGCTGGTGGGACGGATTTGTCGTATTCAACTATTCAAAAGAATGAACCTGTTGAATGGGAGAGGGATGAACAAATTTAATGCCAACATGTGGTTGTCTTGGTGGAGGAGCAACCGGCTGGGGAGGACCAGGAAATGGAAAATATGGATTGTTTTGTGGAGATGATCCATATGGAGTATACGAAGTTGAAGTACTTCCATTACTATTGGGGTTATATATGGGGGTTAGGGGTGGACCCATACTTGATTGAGAGACCAGATGTATCATGAGTATAGGTGGGGGTCCCCCCAATGGTGGAGGGGGAACAACATGATAGGGATATTGGTGAGTGGGAGGAGGGTAATAAGATGTCCCTCCATATGGTTGAGGATATTTATTTGCACCATGAGTAGGTGATGGGTGTCTGTAAGGGTTGAGATGTGTCATAGAACCAATCAACCCATCTGCAACATGAGAAACCCTAGGTTTGTCCTGGCCAAATGGTAGGGGTCTATGTGAATCAAGAAATAATATGTATAAGTAACCTGATTGGGAATATATGAGGTCGAATTTTTGGGCTTTGTTGATGGATTCCTCCTATGATTGAGGAAAAGTTGATGTTACATCTTTGGCAATCACAGGGACGAGTGATTTAAGAAACCAATCAAGACGTTGTTCTTTGGTGGTTTCTTCTTTACAGAAACTACGTCGTCGATGCCATTCATCGATGTGGTCAGCGATATGGATAGTAGTGGTTTGTTTGAAATCAGAGAGAATTTCTAAGCAAGTGTCGTGACGAACTGGTAATTGAAAAAAAGGAAAAAAAGGCCTTGGCCAATGATTCAAAGGTCACATGGGACCCTGATTTTTCTCCCACATACTATTTGGTTGATGAACCAGTGAGAGTTCTTTGAAATAAACTCAAGTGGATGGAATCATCCATGATGTTGTTTGAAGAGAACTATAAGTGGAAGGTCATAACATGGTTGGCAGGGTCTTCCCCTGGTTTTCCTTCAAACTTTGGAATATTTGAAGGAAACTTGGTAGGCATATTGGGCCAAGTGGCATCATGTAAAATGGGGTCATTTGTGAGTTTGGTTAAATCAGGAATGTTGAGGGATGACAAGTATGGAAAAGGGGGATTTTGCGTAGGATTAGTTCTATCCATTGTGTGTGTAGGTAGTGTACCTGTCCCTTGAGAGGGATTTAGGGAGTTGGTACTTCTTCCTTGAGAACAAGTTTGACCCCCACCTCCTTGTGAAGGAGAACTGCTAGATGGATTGCCTTAGGTATTTGACCCAAGAAAAGTGGGACCAAGTAAATTTGATACCAAGACAATAGAACTCACTGGGGTGTGAGATGGTTGATCCGATGAGTTTGCAAGACTAGGGATTCCTCCTAGAATAGGAGGGATATTTTGCAAGCGTCTATAACTATGGGGATTTTTTGGTTCCTTTATGGTTCCGACTAGCAAAGTGAATGTGTGCAAATGGTGACAAGAGAGAAATAAATGAACAAGTGAATTTTACATTTTTTACCTTCACAAAATAGTAGAACTCACAATTGTATGTAATCAAATGAACATCATACATAAATCAACTATGAAATAAATAATCATGTGGATAGGTGGATTTTGTCTTCGTGGGGAGGAAACAAAAATAAATGCTCATGTCCTAAAAGACCTATCTTTCTTCCTCTCAATTTAGCACTGGGCCTTCCAATAACACTCGACAGTGGGGTCTGAATCCACTGGAAGAGGAACTAGTGAAGGTTGAAGTGGTCAGTTATAATGAGGGGTAGAGGGTGCATAGCCCAAAAGAGTTGGCAATATTTCCCAATAACCACAAAAAATCTGACCAAGGTGCGATTATAGCCCACAACCGCCACCTGGGTAGATATCCTATGTTTGGCCACTAAGTACCTCGGTCAAAGTGCGACATTTAAATTTTCGGCCTAAAAAATGGGTCACGAGTTGGATACCCTCACAAGAGTTGGGTGACTAAAGGAGGGATGCATATAAAAACTAGACCTTGGCCTTCGACCCTTCATGGGTATCTCCCTACCTTATGGTATAGGAACACTTGACTTGGAGGATTTGAAGGATCCCTATTCTCAAATTATATTGTTTCAAATGTGAGAACCTGATAATGGGGGGTTATTTGGATACCTACCCCCGAGATCCTACTAGACTAAAATTTTCTTTTAGGCACCTCCTGTGGAGGAAGCTTTAGTGTGTTCTTAAAATTGTTTTAGATGGAGTGGGCTGAGGGATTGGGGTTATGGACCAATCTCGTTTGAATTAAATTGGTGTGAATTATAAAGAAGTAGTCAGATCTTTCAGAGTTCTTTTTGAAGTACTTTGTGGGTACTTAAAGAGAAATCTTACTTCGACCTCCACTATTCTAATAGAGATTATGTGTGTGATGAGTGGCTTTATGTGCAAGAAAGTGGAAATTGTGCAAAATTATTTTTAATAAGTTAAGTGTAAGATTGTAGAATGTGGACTTCATGTGGTCCTTACAAATATTATTACCTAGCTTACTATGTTTCTTTGGTACAACCTTGCTGAATATTTAAAGCCCTAGAGAACTAGAAATGTGGACATATGGGTCCTTACTTGATCCTTTAAACTCCCTAGAATGTTGTCTATACTAGAAAATCTTTTGAAACTATCCTAGGATTGTAGACATGTTGGCATGAATGGGCCCTTGATCTTTTAAACTTTCCTAGAGTGTTGTCTTGACTAAGAAATACTTTTTAAACTATCCTAAGATTGTAAACATGTGGGCATGTATGGGCCCTTACAAAGCTTTTAGATAATTTGCAAAACTAAGGGGTACCCAATGGGTTTTTTTTCCTCTCCTAATGATTTAAGGGAGATGAAATTTCCTTTTAAGCATTTTTTCTGATTCCCGAGATCACACTTGGGTGTGTGGGAAGATCATACTTGAGGGTTAAAATTGATTTCTAGTCCTAAATTATTTGATTATGTTTTGAAAAAGAAATAATATTAAGTCAGAGTTTTAAATGCCAAATGAGCCATCCATGTGGCAAAAAATCAAAGAGAAGAATAATGATTCTTTTTACCCCTATGTGCTTATGTTAGCTAACCTTTCTTGTGAGAAAGGACTCTAAGTGAAGTGTGATTTCTTTACAAAGTGAAGGAAATTAAAATCTGAAGGAAAGGGGCCCTCAAACTACTCAAAAAAACCCTTACAATTTAAAAAAAACTGAACTTGTGCACGGGTTGTAGTTCTGTCAGTCGCGCCAAGTGCGTAGAATGCACATAATATGTGGGTTTATGAAATATCTTATGCACAAAGAGCGCAGAGTGCATGTCTATGTGCCTTGAAAGCTGCGCACTTCCTGTCATGCATCAGGAAATAAATTTCAAGATGAAATTCTCTTGCCTTGGATATGAATTCTGGATTTGGAATACTGGACTAGGCTGATTTTGGTACTTGCATAGACAAACAATTAGAAAGAAGTTCTCTCAAGACTTAAATAGGGAGGAATTTGATTCACATCCCCAGTATGGTTGCCAATATGTTGTGTTGGTTTTTTCACATAGGTGAGAAAAAACACAACACTTACTTTCCTAGTTAAGCCAACTAAACAAGACAGAGGGTTGTGAGTTGATTAGATAACCAAATACACATGAAATAAGGAGATAAATAAAAATAAAAGTAAATAAATAGATAAAAATGTTAGAAAACTTGCAAGAACTAGAACCATGAAAATGACAATCATATAGCTACCAATGGATCAATATATTGATAGGCTAGCACCGTAGAGAAAGTCAAGGACTTATGAATCCCCTCTTCCTCCTTGGGAGGGAAATTGAGTTCCCTAATAGAGAGATCTTCTCTTCATACAATGGAAACTAACAATGGTGAACAAATACAATTCCAATCCTCTCAAGAGGTGAGTGGAATGGCCCTTGCTATAGTGCTTGAGTGATTCAAAAATAAAAGAGGATTCTCCAAGAAGAATTCTTGCAGCATAACAATACCTTGAAGTTATTATTTTTCTAGCACACCCAGGCATATATTTATAGTGTCCATTCATGAAAAGATATAAATGGTTCATAATGTGAACAAGGGGCCTTTTAGGGCACTTCCTAGCCCTTGACCAACCTCCAAGATAGATTTTTCTCAGATCTGAGTGTCAAATCATGTTGGGGGTCGGACTGGAAGTGGTTGAGAGGCCGACAACATTCATAAATGTGTCGTTCATAGGAAGTGTGGAAGTTTTCTTGTAAGCAGTCACACATCCTACGCATTATGCGCACAATGCACAATTAGGGATGTGTTGGCCCACACAGTCTGTGTACAGTGCACATGCTTCCTTTTGTGAATTTATGCACTTTGATTTTTGAACCAAGTATATAGTTTTATGCCTTTTTGATGGATTTTGATGTTGTAGGTGTATTAATTGCTGTTGGAATTGATGTCTTTATTCAACCATTGTTTGTAATGTTGTGGACGATTTTTCAGTGATAACACTAATGATACAACAATATACATAATGATGCTTCAAAAAGTTTAGAGAAATATACAAAATGACTCTTTGTAACTACATAATAAGCCTTACTATAGACTTCAGAAAAAACATTCCAAATTTCTTGGGTGACATGAACAGATTCTAACAAAGTGATTACAGAGGTAAATACAAAAACATAGCATAGTTATTGCATTCTTTCTCTAACCCCTCTTTAATCAAGGGAAAGACAAGACTTTCCTGACATCCCAACATAATATTAATTTATGCTTCATAAGAAACTTGGTCCTGGTTATATTTCCTTCCCCTTGTAAGAGAAGGAGAGGGATTTGGGGCATTCTTTCTCAGGACTTTAGTTAAAAAGAATGATTTAGTGGACTTAGAGTGGACTTGCAATTCTGGTTCCCCTTCATTTTTCTTTTCTAGACCCGATTCCCTTTCTTCCCCTTTGTTTCCTCTACTTCCTCTTCTAACTCATCTACATATTCATCTTCCTCTTTTGCTTTTACTTCCTTCTCTTCTTCTTGGTCATTAACCACAATATCCTTAGGGGTTGGGTTTGAACTGTTGTCAGGTTGATTTGTTCTAGAGTTGATATCTAATGTCGGTTCTTCAACATCTTCCTTCTGCATGTATTTAGGATTTGTTGAGACATCTAGGTTCTCAAGTGCTTCAAATTTATTGATACTTGATGAAGGTTGGCCCTCTTGTGATGGATTTTGGAGGATATGGCCCCTTGCACTAAAATTTCCTACACCTATTTGTAATTGTATTGAACTTGTACTCCTTTCTTAACTGCTGCTTTAGAGGAGGATGCTATTCTTTTGGACAATTTGTAGAAAAAAATCCATACGAATAGCAGGCCATGCATTTGAATCGAATCTTCTCATAATCTAGAGATTGATAGTGACTACACCCATCAAGATTGATTTGTAGGGCTTCTGGGATTCCGTTCTCCAAATCAACCTCCATGCATATTCTCACTCAAGAGTATACAATTCCTTTTGGTTTTGCACAATCAATGAAATGACCCAATTTGTTGCCAATTTCTCCGAGGGAGATATCACCCCAGAAGATTAACAAGAGATGAAGTAATCTAACCCAAACATGGATGTTGTGGTTTATTGTTATAGATTGAAATTAAGGGTCCACAAGGAGAGATGCATTCCCTTGGATCCCATAAAGTATGGCCCAAATATGAATTTCAGATCTTGCTCTTTCTTGTTAAAAAGAAGAAATATATAAAACCAGTAGCTAGACATAAAAAAAAAACACATGTTTGTTAGTTGATTAGATAACAAAATACACATGAAACAAGGAGATAAAAATAAAAATAAAAATAAATAAATGTTAGAAAACTTGCAAGAACTAGAACCGTGAAAATGACAATCATATAGCTATCAATGGATCAATATATTGATAGGCTAGCACCGTAGAGAAAGGCAAGGACTTATGAATCCCCTCTTCCTCCTTGGGAGGGATCTTGAGTTCCCTAATAGAGATCTCTTCTCTTCATATAATGGCAAGTAACAATGGTGAAGAAATACAATGCCAACCCTCTCAAGAGGTGAGTGGAATGGCCCTTGCTATAGTGCTTGACTGATTCAAAGAGAAAAGAGGATTCTCCAAGAATAATTCTTGCAGCATAACAATACCTTGAAGTTCTTATTTTTCTAGCACACCCATGGCATATATTTATAGTGTCCATTCATGACAAGATATAACTAGTTCATAATGTGAACAAGGGGCCTTTTAGGGAACTTCCTAGCCCTTGACCAGCCTCTAAGATAGATTTCACTCAGATCTGAGTGTCAAATCATGTTGGGGGTCAGACTAGAAGTGGTTGAGAGGCCGACAACATTCATAAATGTGTCGTTCATGAGAAGTGCATGGGTTTTCTCGTAGACAGTCGCACAATGCACAATTAGGTATGTGTTGGCCCACACATTTTATGTACAGTGTGCGCACTTCCTTTGGTGAATTTGTGCACTTTGATTTTTGAACCAAGTATATAGTTTTATGCCTTTTTGATGGATTTTGATGTTGTAGGTGTATTAATTGTTGTTGGAATTGATGTATTTCTTCAACCATTGTTTGTAATGTTGTAGACGATTTTTCAGTGATAACACTAATAATACAACAATATACGTAATGTTGCTTCAAAAGGTTTAGAGAAAGATACAAAATGACACTCTGTAACTACATAATAAGCCTTACTATAGACTTCAGAAAAAAGATTCCAAATTTCTTGGGTGACATGAATAGATTCTAACAGAGTGATTACAAAGGTAAATACAAAAACATAGCGCAGTTATTGCATGATTTCTCTAACCCCTCTTTAATAAAGGGAAAGCCAAGACTTTCTTGACATCCCAACATAACATTCATTTATGCTTCATAAGAAACTTGGTCCCGATTATATTTTCTTCCCCTTGTAAGAGAAGGGGAGGGATTTGGGGCATTCTTTCTTAGGACTTTAGTTAAAAAGAAGGATTTAATGGACTTAGAGTGGATTCCCCTTCATTTTACGTTTCCAAACCTGATTCCCTTTCTTCCCCTTTGTTTCCTCTACTTCCTCTTCTGACTCATCTACATATTCATCTTCCTCTTCTGCTTCTACTTCCTTCTCTTCTTCTTGGGCATTAACCACAATATCCTTAAGGGGTGGGTTTGAAATGTTGTCAAGTTGAGTTGTTCTAGAGTTGATATCTAATGTCGTTTCTTCAACATATTCCTTCTACATGTCTTTGGGATTTGTTGAGCCATCTAGGCTCTCAAGTGCTTCAAATTTATTGATACTTGACGAAGGTTGACCCTCTTGTGATGGATTTTGGAGGATATGGCCCCTTGAACTAAAATTTCCTACACCTATTTGTAATTGTATTGAAATTCTAATCCTTTCTTAATTGCTGCTTTAGAGGAGGATGCTCTTCTTTTGGACAATTTTTAGCAAAAATTCCATAAGCATAGCAGGCCATGCATTTGAATCAAATCTTCTCATAATCTAGAGCTTGATAGTGACTACACCCATCAAGATTGATTTGCAGGGATTCTGGGATTCTCTTCTCCAAATCAACCTCCATGCATATTCTCACACAAGAGTATACAATTCCTTTTGGTTTTGCACAATCAATGAAATGACCCAATTTGTTGCCAATTTCTCCGAGGGAGATATCACCCTAGAAGATTAACAATGGATGAAGTAATCTAACCCAAACATGGATGCTGTGGTTTATTGTTATAGATTGAAATAAAGGGTCCACAAGGAGAGATACAATGAACCCTTGGATCCCATAAAGTATGGACCAAATATAAATTTCAGATCTCGCTCTTTCTTGTTAAAAAGAAGAAAGATATAAAACCAATAGCTAGAGGTAAAAAAAACCACATGTTCGTAAATTCGAGCAAGCAATATTGGAAAGGTGGGGGGAGGGAGGAGCTAGATCGAATTCAAATTCTTCCTCCCCTTCCTTTTTCTAAGTAGTAAGAGGATTCACCACCACCAAAGCATATGATCCCCACTACTAGGGTATTGTTGGATGCCAACAAGCAACTCAATTGTAGGCTATAGTAGGTTGTAGCTTATAAGAAAAATGATATAAACCTCTCAATTTATAATGTCAATAAATAGGTGATACATTCATGCCTTAATAGTAACATGGGAATGAGCTCTGTGACAATGGGATTGTATTGTATAAAAATGATAACAATTATTGCCTTGCATTTCCATGGAACAAGGAAAAAATGTTATCATTCCTTCTTTTGATTGTCATAGCATAGGAAAAAAATGCATAAAATAAATGACTAATAAAGGGAAAAACCCATAAAAACAATAATGAGTAGAACATATTATGAAAAATTTCCTTACCCTTCAATTTAAAAAAAAAATTATTTCAAATTTGACAAGTAATTTTTATTTTAACTTTCATTTACATAAGAAATAGAGGGCTCTTAACAGAAAATGGAGACTTCAATTTTTATCCTTGGATGCAACACAATAAGACTATTTTGAACCAAGATTTTTCCATAGAGTTGATAAACACAATCCTTAGTCGTTGATCCACCATGGGTTCCCTAGTCAGGTTTTATCCCTACATACTTGTAAGTACTAATAGAGTAAATACACTCATCCAAGATTGTCTCCACCTACACATTGATATTTTTATCCTCCAAGCCTAATGTGTCTAATATTTCTACAGTCAATGGAAGGTACTCCAAGGTAGAAGTTTTGTTAAGACCCACTTCCCATGTTCAGAGATAGGTGAAGAGGCCCATATAGAACATCCTTCAAGTAGATTTGTGAGTATTCAATCTCTTCCTTGTCCATCCCAAAAATCTTATTCTTCTTGGATTAAAGCCCCACAATAAAAAAAATAAAATAACATGAACATTTAATAAACTTTAAGTTCAATTGTATCTCAAATTTTACCAATACGTGATCTAATTAAAAAAAGAAAGCAAAGTTAGCCTCTAATAAATACAAAGTTACCTTTAAGACCCAAAATCTTGTTAACTTAGAAAGAATTAAAAAATTAAAAAAATAGACATGATCAATGATGAAACTTTGAAATTTAATTATAATTATATAAAAATATAGAATTATTTGAGATTTCTATGGTGGGAGTAGTTACCGTAGCCATATTATATTTTCTACTATTTTGAATCATAAACATGATCCATAATTAGGACAAAGAAAGGTAACCTAGCTAATAAATATGGAAAAATTAGAGAACCTTAGAAAACTACCATTGTTGACTACATGGATGACAAATAAAAACGAAATAATATTAATCCTTTATAATTAATATTCACAAGTCAAATTATAATAGATAATACTAACCAACTTATACCTAAAAATATTAATAAAATATACACACGAATAATAATAATATTAATAAAAAAAATTAAAAAATAAACAAAAAAAAATAGATATTACACTAAATTTTATTTTCATATTAAAAATATATACTTAAGATTATAATTAATATTAATATTACATAAATCATAAAGAATAAATATTAATAATGATTATATATATATATAGAAGGGGCGACGGGAGCAGGGGGAGGGGGGGAATATGTAAACCCGAAGGTCATTATGCCATTGGCATCTCGTGGGGAATAGAAACAAAGACTAATACATAGGCCAAGGCACTGACACTCTACGAGGGGACTAATGTAGGGGTAACTTCCTCACTGGAGTGTTTCACTCTATCAAGGCTCTCAAGAAATTTAACAAGAACTCTACTTTACATATAAAGTGCGACGTGAACATAGAAGTGGATAAATTAGGAAAGAGAGGAATAAGTCTTGGTAATGGTACTATAGTGGTTAATGGAATTACAAGGTAATTCCCTATACCATAAGTTAATGATGATCATCATAAATATCCAGGATGACGGATAAAGAATCAAATTAAATGTCCCATCCCTCAAGCATTCCAACATCAAAAGGAGTCTCATCAAAATCCCCCCCGTGTGTGATTTTGATCTAATAAGGAATGTAATGGATTCAAATTTCTAGGTTACAGAGTGATAAGGGAATGGTTCAGAGCTTGGACTCTTTCAGGTAGAAGGTGACCATTCGTTGGACCATCACTGGAACTCCAAAAAACTCTTGGGATACAAGTACCTTTGCAACATATTTAATCTAAGTTCTTTCCTCCTTTGTTCATTTTGTGCTATGTGTTGGGTTTACTTTTGTGGGGGTTTTCAGTTTATTAATCTTGGGTGTTGGGTTTACTTTTGCACTGCCCTTTCATTTGGATTTCATAAAATTCCTTGGTCAAACTTTAGTCTTCCTGGTGAAATCATTTCGACCATTCCCTTGTGTCAACAAATTCCCCCTTTCACTTTGTCTAACCTCCATCTCGATAGAATTTATGGACCCGTGTGTTCCTCCGAACATATTCTCAATTTTCATCCAATCAATGGGGCCCATTTGACAAGCATTACACTCAAGGGGTCTTTTTCTTCCCAAGTCCTTCTCTATTATGAATTACACTGACCCTTGGTGTGAAGGAAATTGTGAGAGCAGTCAAGACAACTCCTTTTGGACCCACACACCAATTATCAATTCAAAGTTAAATGGTGTTTGGTTTTCCATTGGTTTTTGTTTATGGACTAACCTCCTGCACAACTTTATAGTACGCACCCTCTGGAAGATAGGGGGAAATTGTTTTGGTCATAAGTGGAAACTACATAAACCCAATTAAAGTTCTAGTATTTGGGGCAATCCAAACAATTCCAGGAACAAGGGAACTATAGGTCAGCAAACCATGGACCCATCATGGAGTGAAATACAAAGAATACTATGAAGACACAAAGACATATTTGAAGGATATCGGGTTCAATTCAGGGAATATGAAAAAAAATCCAAAAATGTAGACAAGATTATCATGACCCTCTTTCAACGAACTGAATCCTTTAAAAAGGAGAGCCAACAGACCTTCACTCTTGAGCACATAGTAGCTATGATTTCACAAAGACTAGACTCCCTTGAACATGAGTACTATCCGTCCAAAGGAAAATAAGAAGATAATAAGAGAATCAATGAACTAGAAAGGATAGTTTCATGCCTCCTTCGTCATCTAGACTCTCTTGAACAAGAACACAATCAAAATTGAGCAACAATAATTCCACAACAATCGAACTTAGGCTCCAATAATAAAACCACAACAAATTTGCAAGCTAGAAACTCTAGCAAAGCTCAAGCAGGTTGGGGAGAAAAACCTATGGAAACTAAAGACAACATACCAGGTCAAGATGAATTGCAAGGACATAATCATGAGATTTTAAATATTTAATGTTTTTTAAAGGCATTTTTCTCTTAGGACATTTTATTAAAGTTTTTGGCAGTTGGATTGCTCGACTGTATATGCATCTTATTATACTTTTTGAAAGAAGAATAATAGAAAAGGACTCACTCAATATTGAGCCATCTTTTGTAAAAATTTTATAGTTGTTTTTCCTCTGGCACAACCTCTTATATATAATATATCTTCAGTTCTTTATATATTTTAAGGCTATCTGGAGGGCCCCTTAAGAATATAAAAATAGAGAAATATGCTAGAGAAACCTAGGATATCATAAATGATTGTTTTTGTAGTTTTTGTCAGTGTTTCATGGAAACCTTCATAGGATATCTAGCTAAAGCATATACAAACAAATATTATCAAGAAAAGGAAGAGACGTACACAATGACTAATGAGAATCAATGCATATTATCATGTTATCAATGAGTGAGTGATATTCAACATATAGGCAATGACATCCTATAATTAGGAATGCATGCATAATATTGATGGTCTAAGATTAAAAAGTCTAAAATAGAACTAATCAGTTAACTCCCACTGAACTAGTGTGTCGAAAATAGAAATTTCTCCAACACCCACCCCTGAACATCACTTTGGAGTAAAAAATGAGTCCCTACAACTAGGCCATATTAGGTACCCATGTACAATGAAACTAATGAACACTGAATAAAAGTGAGGAAAGAGGGAAAACCACATGGGAACAAACCCCCCCCCTCAAAAGATAATGTATCAAAAGAAGAAAATGAAAGCTGCTAGGCAACTGTGTTCTTCACTGCAAGATGATCCCGTAAAGTCTGAAACTTCTTCTCACTGAAAGTCTTCGTGAATATGTAGAAATATTTATGGATTTGATGAAGTCCTTTGGCAACCTGTCTAGCTTTGTATCTCTTGATCCTATGGACCCATCTGCACCTGAAAATATTCCTTTTTGGTGGAAGTGAAACCAGATTCCAAGTCTGGTTCTGTAGGAGTGAGTAATACTTCTTCTGCATGGATGATTTCCATAATGGGCTGCCCATAACCTTATTGTAGTTCTTCAGATCAGTGGATTGAACCATATAGAAATGCATGGGAATCACAAGTTCTGTAGCTGAAATTACATGAGAAGGCTCTTCATGTTGAGATCAAGTCCTCCTTGAATCCAATGGATTCCCTGCAAGGATACATGCTTCCTAAAGTGTGAACTATGCCTTCTTTGGCATCTGTTGAATCTTTAGCATTGGCTTCTTATCTGGTTGTACTACCTGCTTATTTCCATGTACATAATTTGAGTGTATGGAATCATCTCTGATGTCTGAAACTGATGGAAGAACAAGAGTATATGCATGTTGCACTAGAGGTGCATGCAAAGTACTCTCCTTATGTCTAAGTAGAATAGAGGAGTCATCGTCAGAAAACTTAGTGAATTTATACAACCTTGACTAGTGATCCACCTCACCAATTGCAATGATGGAATTGTCATGCATGTCAATTACTGAAATTGAATCTGATGTAAATTCAACCTTTTTACCTTTTTGAGTGATCTGATAAACTGAGAGAAGATTCATAGAAATCTTTGGAACATGTAGAACGTTCTCAAAACTGCCATTGTGGAGTTACACTCTCCCTTCTCCTGCTACTTCTACTAGAGTATCATCCTCCATGAGAATAGGGGGTCTTGAGCATGGACTCAAAGAAGAGAAAACTTCCTCTTTCACTGTCATATGATGGGATGCACCAGAATCTATAATCCATGAATCATATGAGGAATTAATTGCAACCATAGCATGATGATTACCTTTCTTAGGAGAATGATATTCTTCCTTCTTCTTCTTGACTCCCTCTGGAATGAAGTTTCCAGGGTTGTTCTGCTGAAGTTCTTGTTCCATAAGATCGATCTGTTTCTTCATGCATGTGGATTCTTCATGATTCAGTTTATTGTAGTAAGTGCACTACTTTCCCTTTTTTGTCTTCTTGGAATCTGAAGAGTCTTTGGAAACTGAAGAATCATTAAAGGGTTTGGAATATCCCTCCTTCTTGTTTTGTTTGTATGACCCTTTTCCATCATGCATGATGAGTGCATGTTCTTTGGGATCTTTCATGAGGCCCATCTATATGAGTTTTGTCTGCTCTTGTGTGAGAGACTCAATGAACTGAGCCATCGTAGGCATTTTCCACTTTGCGCCCAAAAGACATATGCCAGAATGGAAATTGGAGACATATACAACATATTCTAGTCCTAGATTGGCCAAGATTGTTAGAATAAGTCATTTCTCTTGTGTAGACTTGTCAATACCACATTCACATGATCTCAATAGAAAATATTTAAATTTAGTAAAAACATCTTGTATATTATCAAAACTTTTAGGGTCTAAGGTATTCAACTCTACCTCAAGCATATGACCTCGCATATCATCCTTCTTTCCAAAGAGTCCTTCCAAGGTGGTCCAGATCTCATTTGGAGTCTTACATGTGGCAACATGAAACCATAAATTAATGGAGATTAACTCAAGAAGTAGTCATGTGGCCTCATCCTTACGGTTCTCCCATCTGGTCTTCTCAAGCACTGATGTAGACTCTGTTTCTGTCGTCATCGTCAAATTATATAGTCCTTTTCTTTTGATTTGGAATGGGGCCTTCGGCTTCCATTCAAAATAGTTGTACGGCATGATTATTATCACCAAACTTGATTGAATAAGTTGCATCGTCTCCATTCCTACTATTGATTCTGAAAAGATATTGAAAACCCAGATGGTGGATTCTGAGATATGAGTGACGGTGCTATGATAACTATAGATATGATAAAATAGTTATATCTCCTAAAATATGATATGGGTTTTGGAGATTTTTGGTGAGCATGAGCATCCCTATGTTATATGTCTCTGGTAAAAATTTCAACTCGACCTAGATCACAGATTTCGAGATATAGTAATTTTACTGCAAAAAAAAACAATTTTTGGAGGGCTACTGAATCATTGCACCCTTAGTGAAGGACACAGTGCGATGATGCTAAATCGTTGAACCATTAGTGAAGGACAAAGTGAGATGATTGTGAAAAAATGAATCATCTCACCCCAGATGAATTGTGTATTAGGTTGCGACGATGCCTGGAGAAAGAAAAATTCCTAAGTTTGAGAGTGATCGTCGCACCCTTCGACAGGGATAGGCTGCAACGATGGCGGAAACTGGGTTTTCTCAAAGACTCTTTTTCTATTCTCTAGCTTGTTTGAGTTGCTCCAAGAAACTTGGCTCTGATACCATTTCAGTGTTTCATGGAAACCTACACAGGAGATCTAGCTAAAGCATACATCAAAAAAGATTATCAATAAAAGGAAGAGAGATACACAATGAATAATGAGAATCGATGCATATTATGATGTTATCAATGAGTGAGTGATATTCACTCATATAGGCAATGAAATGTTATAATTAGGAATACATTCATAATAGTGATGATATAAGATTAGAAAGTCTAAAATAGAACTATTCAGTTAACTCCCATTGAACTAGTGTTACTCCCACTGAACTAGTGTGTCAAAAATAGAAATTTCTCCAACAATTTTGAGGTGGCATGGTTGGACCTACTTCACTAAGGATATCATTCTCCTTATAATTTCCCAAGTGGCATCATCATATTCAATGTTGATCAGGTTGGCACTTGTTTCCTAGGAGTCTGAAGTGCCTATAATGTCCACCATTTCCTCTTCTTTGTCTGGATCCCAATCTATCACTTTGAAACCGATCCCAAAGGCCGGTCTACACAAAACAATGAAAATTGCTTCCAATCTCTTGATTCTATCCAGTGAATTTTCCTTCTTATCCTCCTTACCTTCTAGTGATAGGGAAACAAGATTCTTAGATACCCAATAAAATTTTGTTTCCCTCAATACTTTGGTGTTTCTAGATCTTGTGAAACCAGTATCCCTTACCCATTCTTGAAATACTTTCTTGATTATGTGCTTTGGGATATGCTTACTCCTTTGTTTTGCTTTGTTTACCAACTCCTCCATTTTTGTTGTAATTCAAGGGGGTTACTTTGACTATAGATCTATTTATATTTCTTAGCTTCTTGCTCTGCCCCTGTTCCCTAAGCCTTGGGATTCTCCTTTATTTGTGCCAAGATTCTTTGTGCTTGTTTTCACTTGGCTCCTTGGATGTTGGATTCAGGCAGGTTGAAAGCACTCTTATCAGCTATGGAATTCTTAGAGATGGTGCTAAATATGTTTAATCCTCTTTTTGCAAACATGTCTCCAAATGATTTGTTTTCCCAGTAGAATCCCTCCATAAGATAATGATATTCCTTGAGGAGAGAAAATTTTGCACCTGTGGATTCACAGTAACTGTGATACCACTGGGGGGAGCTCCAAGGAGGTCATCTCTCTTTTATAAATTCAAGATAATCACCCCATTTTATCAACATTACCCACTTAAACCAAACTTCAACCACCATAAAGGAAGTCAAGACATACTCTCCCAATCCCCCAAGATCCACACCAAAATTTCCCTGCACTATGGGAAGCCGCAACATTTCCCTGGACCGAAAACACACATAGGGAGAATTATTGGAAAGTTAAAAATACTGGAACACTAGGGATTACCTCAAAAACAAAATCATCGAGGTAACACCTCTAGGAGATGCTCCAAGGACATAATATCTCCTCTATACCCTTCAAATTCCTACATAGTCTAACCAACACTACATACTTGAACTTCAGTTCAACTATAGGAAATAAAAGACCTAACGAACTCCCACAATATCCCCTACATAAAGAAAAGTTGAAATACTACCCAAGAGAGGAAGCACCCACAACAAAATTCTTTGGCTAAATGAAAATTTTGAGACCCCCTAAACTCCCTCAGCAAAATGAGAAAACACCAAATCAAGACCTAAGGTCATGTCTCTTGGAGAAACATTCCAATAGGACTTCCTAATTTGCTGATAAAAATCATCTCTATCTAGTGCAATGATCACCCACAAACTCATCTCATTCAGTTCCTTAATGTTTTTATATGTCCTTAGAGTACTTACTGTTATCACTCTAAGAAACTCCTTAGGGTTGTAGACTAAGAATGCTTGGTAACTTAAGAATATAATGTGTAGGTATGCTTGGAACAATAGGATCACTCAATGATTAATGTAATAGACAACTCATCATACATTCAAATGAAATAATTCTTTTAGAAAACAATAATCAAACCAGATATTATTTAAAGGGGAGGATGAAGAATACTAATCTTGATTGCCAAATACAACTAGGTGTAGGGCTTAATGCAAGGTAGTAAGAAATCCTTCACTTCAAGTCTATGAGCTTAATAAAGAGATGACAGTATTTAAAAGCTAAGATAAACTAAAATAAAGTACAGAAACAAGATGCATGAATATTTCTGATATTGAAAGCAAAAGGAGACTGTAATTTCTATTATCCAATAAGAGTCTATAYAGTAGCCAAAATGTATTCCCAGTTTGAACCCTTATCTCTTAGAAAAGATAGGCATTTATAGCCTTTTACAATCAGTTTTTAAGATCCTGAAAACTTGGATCTGTATCTAAAAATAGAAAATAAAACTAACTAATGCAATCGATAACAAAGACTAGTTCCTAGAACTCGATCTGTCTTGTATATCAATCTTTGACATCTGTACTTCATCAGCTTCAGGACTCTGTTGTGTCATGGAAAGGTAAAGGCACCTGTCTTCTACAGCTGGACTTCTTCAATTAACCATAATCGAAACTTTAGGTGACCAATTTAGCATTTGGTCTTCAAAATCTCCACAAATCTCTGATGCTGAGTGTTTCCTGACTAAGTGGTTAATCTTTTGATGGTCTTAAACCTCTTTAAATACTTGAAAATTGCCTTGCTCCAGCTTTAGCTTTCAAAAATTTATTTTTGTGCTTTCACCAGCTAATTCGCCTTATGATCCGTTGGTTAGCTGGTGAAAGCTCTGCCTTTCACCAGCTAACTGGTTGTAAATTTACCCTTTGCGCTGGTGAAAGTTTTTTCATGGCCAAAAAGGAAACTTCCACCTCCAAAACTGTTGTTTTATCAAAAACTTAGTGTGTCTTTGATTTATCTCCCTGCATATTCACAACAACATGGGCTAGTACTTGTAGATCTAGATGCGACTTATGCTTCTGCTTCAATTTCTTAATTTTCCTCTTAAGGCGTTTTGCTAACCACCATAAACTGTTATAATCTTTGGTGATTTTATTCTTTCTCTTTTTGTCTTTGACACTCTCATGAGCCAACTTCTCAAATGCTGCATTTGTCTCTACGAAATTGTTAGACAGAGATTTGTGTCTTACCTTGATTACTCTTTCCAAAACCTCCTGTTGAGCAATCACTTCCTTTAGTTGATTAATTTTTTGTGATTTCTTTGAATTTTTTCTCTTTGATGTTTCACCTTCATCAGTGGGAGTAAAAGTCTCACAGTCCTGTGCAAATTCCATGGAGTGTTCAGGGCTTTTAATGGCTGGACTTTCATCTTCTTTCTCTGGCTCTGTTTCTGAGTCTATGTATGGTAGATTTAGAATATTTGTCTTCTTTACTGTAGGTTTCTCTGAAGTAGTTTCAAAATCTAATTTTTTCTTTGATCTTTGAGACTTTATGCCAGAAATCCTATCCTCTGGTGGTCCTGGAAGAGTTCTCCTCCTCCTCGAGCTGCTCTAAGGAGTTAATTGCTTTTTCCCAACTTTCTTCTGCTCATTCATGGACTGAGTTTGGGTTTCAAAGCCTTCCCAAAAAATAAAATGTTTCCAAGTCCTTCCTCTTTGTCTTAGTTCTTCTAGGATTATCAATTTGATCAGGCCGAAATGACAAAGAGTGTTTTTCATACTTAGAGTTTCAGCCCTAATCTTTTTACATACTTTGGTTAGGCTTTTGTGAAAGAAGAAAGGTAAATTTAGGAGAGTTTTCCTTGTGAAATGATCTAAAAGCTTGAAATGATATAGCATCAGCTTATCATACCTGCCTTCTGAGGTTATATAGAGTTGAATGCCTTTGAACATGTCTTTTCATCCGTCCTCCAAATGAGAAATTGGCATGCCTTTCTTCCAGGTGACATTTCTGAATTATGCCTTAAGATATGCTCTGAAATTGAGATTCTTGGTTGTTGTTGTCTTAAACTAGCTCTGGCCTGATCTAGGTAAGTTGGTTGTTGTGGCAATGACG
>SNQJ01S0173821.1:6982-20297 GCA_010110895.2 Picea sitchensis | reverse complement strand
CAAATGATAGTTTAGATGTGAGGGATGGAAAAAAGATTAAAAACACTACAAAATAAATAACCTAATGTAGAATGGCTATGCTTAGGCGTAAAATTTATTTAAGTATAACCCGTTGATGGGTTCTTTGAGAGAGAGGCCTTCGGGGGAAGCCAGGATGTATGCGCCTTTGGTGAGGCAATGTTGGATAATGTAGGGGCCATGACATAGTGACTTGAACTTGCCATGACCAAGGGTATCGTGAGCGATATCGTAAGCAAGGACGAGGTCACCTTCGTGAAATGAGAGAAGGTTAACATGGCGATCAAAGGTGGCCTTTGACCATTTTTTGGCTGCCTCATTGTTCTATAATGAAGATCGACGATGTTCATCCAGGGAGTCTAAGTTCAGAAAACGTTGCTCCATTGGAGCAGTGTCGGGTAATAGCTCAATTGCGGTGTGTAAGGTGGGAATTTCACACTCAATGGGAAGAGTGGCTTCAACCCCATGGACTAGATGAAATGGTGTGAAACCAATGGCTGTTTTCATGAACGTATGGTAATCCCATAGCATGGAAAATAAAATATGATGCCAATTGGTCTTATGTTTGTTAACCGTGCACTGCAGCATGGTCTTGAGGACCTTGTTGACTGGTTCGACCTGTCTGTTAGACTGAGGGTAATATGGTGAGGCAAACTTGTGGGATAATCCCAACCATGATGAGAGTTCGACGAAAATCTCATTCTCGAAATGTTTTCTGTGATCGGAAACTTGTTGGAGTGGTACTCCAAAGTGGGATATGACATGATTAAAGAAAAAATGTGCTGCAGTGTCAGCGATGTTGTTGAAGGTGGGCATGGCTTCAAACCATTTTGTGAAGTAATCGACTGCCACAATAATGTATTTGTGTCCATTGCTGGATGGGGGATTACAAGTCATGAAGTCAATGCCCCATTTACAAAAGGGAACTGCAGTAATGACTGGGTGGAGAAGAGCAGGTGGTGCTCATGCTTTGTTGGCGTAAAGCTGACATTTATCACACTGCTTCACAGCATGAATGAAATTGTGAAACAATGTGGGCCAAAAATATCATGCTCGGATGATGTTTTGACCAATGGACATCCCCGAAAGATGCCCCCCGCATGCGCCACTATAGTAGTCATTCAAGACTCGATCGGCCACATCAATGGTCAAGAATTGACGGATTATGGTGTCGACCCCTCGGCGGTATAAGATATCTCCAATGAGGAGATAGCGAGGGGCCTGGTGGAGAATACAATGACGATCATCTCATGAGAGGTGGCTACCAAACTTTTGGGTTCAGAAGTAGACGAGGAGGTCGTCGTACCAAGGATCATCCGAAGTGATATAAAAGAGGTGTTCATCGGGGAAGTTGGTATTGACAAGGGCACTAGTAGTATCAGAGGGGAAGGTTGTGACAAGTTTGGCGAGGATGAGAGATTTCTTTCTCTTGGGTGTTGAAAACTCAAGATCATACTCCTGAAGGATAACGATCCATCGGGCAAATTTTCCATTAATTTGTCGATGACTGAGCAAGTATTGCATAGGATCGAAATCTTCTATGACTTTAGTCGTGCGAAGCAGAATGTAATGGTGCAGTTTCTGGACTGTGAGGATGACTGCAAAGGCTAGTTTCTCTTCATTATTATACTTCAAGGGTGGCCCTAAGAGGTTTTTACTAATGTAGTAAATGACATGCTAACGATCGTCATCGCCGATTTGAATGAGAACTCTTGCTACTGAGACAACTGATGCTGAGATGTAGAGGATATAGTCATGATTATTGTTGAGTGAACTAATTTAAGGGGTGTTGGAGAGTGCCATTTTAAGATTGTCGAATTATTTTTGGGCATGTTCATCCCAATGAAATGGGATGTCATGGCGTAGTAAGCGAAGGAAACCGTGTGCTCGAGTGGCATAGTCTGGGACAAATCGCTGTAAAAAGTTAGCTTTTCCTTGTAGGCTTTGGAGTTGGCATAAATTCTTGGGGGGTGGAATTTCTGTGATGGCTTGGACTTTGAGGGGGTCCACAGTAATACCTCTTTGTGAAACGATGAATCCGAGGAGGCACCCGATAGTAACGCAGAACACACACTTGAGGGGGTTCAAGCGGATGTTGTACTGATGACATCGTTGGAAGATGATCCGTAAATCATCAAGATGTTGGGTGCATTTTTTGGATCGATCTGTGAGATCGTCGAAGTATGCGAGGATGATACAAGCCAGATCGTGAAAAATGTATGTCATATCCCATTGGAAAGTTTCACCGGCATTCTTTAGGCCAAAAGGCATGACATGATATGAAAAAGTACCCCAAGGGGTGGTGAATGCGGTTTAGTATTGATCGGCTAGATGGATTTGGATTTGATTATAACCAGAGAAACTGTCCATGAAGGATAGAGCCTCGTGGCCAGTGCAGTCGTCGATAATTTGATCGATGAAAGGCATTGGAAAGTTTTCTTTGGGACATGTGTGATTGAGATCGCGAAAGTCCATGCAGACACAGATAGTGCCTTATTTTTTGTTAATGGGTACGGCATTAGAAACCCATGAGGTATAGGCGATGGGTTAGATGAACCCAGCTGCACATAATTTGTCAATCTCAGCTTTGATGGCCGCTGCTTTGGATGGGTGTAGCGATCGTTGTTTTTGACTAACTAGTGTAATATCAGGCTAGGTGTCGATACGATGTTCGACAATAGAGGGATCAAGGCCAGGCATTTATGTGTATGACCAGGCAAAAATATCTCGATATTCTTGGAAGAGGGCTTGACAGGTGGTGATTTCTTGAGGAGTGCATGTGGCGCCAATGGTGATTTCCTCGACAACTCCATTTTTTATGGAAATATCGATTTTGATGGTTGGGGAAATGTTGGCCATGTTGCCTTCTTCAAAAGCATCAGGGGAAGGAATGGGGTTGTTGAACCAGTCGATATGCCCTGATGGGATAAAATCCTTGGTTTTGACTACATATATGGGGTGTTGGTTAGGAGGCGTTGAGGCTTCTTGTGGAAAGAAGAGCGCTCTATGGTGTAGCACATCCCATGGGTAGTTGGGGGTGTTTAACTCTTCGAGTATGTCCTCATCACAGTGGAATTGGTGGGAATAAAAGGGATCGTAAAGAGTGATATCGGTGACTGTCACCGTATGGTTGTCCTCGGGTGATGGAGAATCAGGGGGAACGATGTAATGAGATTGTGATGGTTCGCTCGACATAAACCAAATATAGAAGTACTAAGGAGTACCAGTGGTAGTTGGATGTAAAATTTCCATAGGGAAATGAATGGGAGAATTGGGGGGGTTTGGGGATAAATCCTTGGATAAGTCATCCAAGAACCACGAAGGAATAGGGAGTGCCTCGAGTTTGGGAGAAATGATATGAAGAATCTCCAGTGATCGATTATGTAGGGGTTTCATGGGTTTGAATTAGGATCGATTGGTGTTGCCTGTATTCAATGATCATAGGACATTGGTATGTAAAATGATCTAAGGATTCACATAGAGAATAAGGGCATATCATACGTTCATTGACTGAAGTCATGACATAATGGATGTCAGTGATGAGGTAATGTCAACCATCGATTCTATAGGGGTTGCAGGGGTTTGAATCAGGATCGATTGGCGTTGCCTGTATTCAATGATCATAGGACATTGGTATGTAAAATGATCTAAGGATTCACATAGAGGGCAAGGGCATCTCATACGTTCATTGACTGAAGTCATGACATAATGGATGTCAGTGATGTTTGGTAGGGATGATGTAGTTGGATTGGGTTCATTCTGGAAGCTTTGGTGTACTACGACTAATGTCAGCCAGAAGTGAGGTAGTGCTGGGCAATGGTGTGTATAATGGCCATATTCTGAACATATGGCACAAGTGAATTTGGTTCATAGCCCTTTGTTACTTGTGGTAGGGGAGGCAGCAGCAGTGCTTGCTACAATGGCAAGTGGTGTTTGATTGAGTGGAATTAGGTTACGTAACTCGGGTAGAGATGGGCATTTGTTGGTTGGGTGTCCATATTTCTTCTTGTGGGGGAAGTGGAGTTGTGGGATCTTTCTTCTTTTGCCTGCCCCCAGCTATGGTAGGGAGGTTAGTGAATGGGGGTGTAGAGGGTATGGTGGGAGTGAGTATGGAAATCATCATTGGGATTCCTTCCATTTGGGGGGGAAGGGATGGTTGAGGAACCATCTCTGGTGGATGTAAATACCAAACTGGAATTACCAACACCATATTAGGGAGAGTGAGCATTGCGGCTACTTGGAAAGCTTGTACGCCTGGTGGAGGGTAAAAGAAGGGGATTTGAGTAATGGCTTGGGGAACTATCTCCCAAACTGGGATGTGGCCTTGGGGAGAGGTGAAATCATGAACTGGTGGAGTCGACGAGTTCACAGGAGGCTCATGAGGGAGGAGCTCTGTGACTAGTGGGATGTCATATATGATAGAAGCCTCCCTGGGAGGAAGGGTATCCTCTATGTCAGTTCCTTTGGATGATACAACGCATACCTGATTGGAAGGACGAAGGAGCAATGGTGCACCATGGTAAGTTCCTAACAACGATGGGTCTTTGAAAATCCCAGGACCCATTTCGATGAGTGGGTATGCTTCATGACTAGTGTGGATGAGAGGGAGAATGTTATCAATGTTGGTAGAAGGGTTGGGCTCATAATGTGAAACTTGGTCAATGGTAATGATCTTCCCATTATGGGGGAACATCATGGTTCGAAATATGGAAGAGGCCACTACTTTCATAGCCTACATGTAGCTACGACCGAACAAGATATTATAATCGAGTGGGGCATCGATAACTTCAATGTCGATGAGAATGGTATTTCCCCCAAGTTCTATAGGGACATTTTGGAAGAGCCCTTCAGGAGAAGATGGTCGTCCATCATAATCTCTTAAGGTAATGGCATATGGTATGAGTTCGGGGGAACCAAGTTTCTGCCATACAGACTTGGACATAATGCATGTGGATGCACCTTCATTGATGATGCACCGATGAACTGTAATGTTTCGAATTTTCACTAGGATTTGAAAAGAGATTAGAGCAGGAAGGCGAGGTTCTCTGCTGTCGAGATCAAATGTGATGAGTTGAGTATCTGCGGGGTCAACTAACCCTAAGGCGGAAAGTAATTATTTCCACTAAGTGGGAAAATTTTGAAGGACTTCTAAGACTAACATGGCAGTCAGGGATTGTGCTAAGTCATCGATCAAACTGTAATTATGAGCTGCCCTAGCCTGTGGATTGTGGACATTCATGCACAATGGGATGCGAGGGATGCAAATAGATATTTCTGCATTAGGGCGAGGAATCACCAACGAGGGTCCCATTGGTGCTGGGATTGTTTCTGGGGGAATGGAAGGAGACTCAACGGGTGCACGGTATTGACGACTACGTGCTTGCAGAAGAATTTATTCCTCACTAGTGAGGAGGATAGTACGATCTGTGGGATTGTTTGGATTGAGATACTGTCCCAACTGTGGTGGGGTAGGCTGCATATCCTGTTGAGTGTTCATCACACCCTAGTGTGGAATGGGGTTTTGTAGCACGATTGGGGGTGGTTGTTGCAAGTATTGTTGTGGGGCCTTCTGAGGGGCAGGTGGTGTTGGAGGATGTGGTACACTTCCTGAGTCTTTCATCCATTTAAAATCAATGATTTGGGGGCAATAATGAGTATAATGACCGAAATCACCGCAAAGGGAACAAGGAAAGGTGGTTCTAATATTATTGTTATTTCTCCCTTGACGCTTGTTGTTATTGCTCCCCTGGGGGTTCTGATTCCCTTGATTCTGGTTTCCTCAAGTAGGTTGGTTTTGTTGGGGTTGATTCCCGCCTTGACCTGGGTTGCTATTGTTCCTATTTTTTCCTTTCTTTTTGGCATTATTTGACAGATGGGTTGGATTTTCCATATTTAACTGTTCAAAATTCTGATATTGTTGAATGGGAGAGGGTTGAACAAAATTCACCCTAGCGTGAGGGTGTCCTTGTGGTGGGGCCATGGGCGGTGGAGGACTAGGAAATGGAAAGTATGGATTCTGTGGGAGTTGTGATCTGTAAGGTACATAGGAAGGTGTGGTGCTTTCGCTAGTACTTAGATTATAAAATGAGGTAGAGGGAGTACCACAACTTGTTTGGGTAGGTGGGTGTAGTGTGGGTGTCAACGGTGGCCCACTGATGGGTGGAGGAATAGCAACAGGGTATGGTTGTTGATAAGGGGGTGGAGGATAATAAGGGGTTCCTCCATATGCCGATGGATATTGAGGTGTGCCATACATCATTTGTTGTTGGGGTTGTGGACTGTGGTGCATGGTATTACCAATCAATCTGTCTACTGAGTGAGACATCCTAGGTTTGTCTTGGTTGAATGGCATGGGTTTTGGGAGGTCAGGAAGTACTGTGTACAAGTACCCTGATTGTGAATAGATGAGGTCGTATTGTTGATCCTTACTGATGGCTTCTTCTTCTGACTAAGGGAAGGTGGAAGCTACATCTTTACCGAGGAGAGAGACGAGTGATCTGAGAAACCAGTCAAGACACTATTGTTTGGTGGTTTCAGCTTTGCACAAACTACGTAGTCTATGCCACTCATGAATGTGATCATCCATATGTGTGGCTGAGGTTTGTTTGAAATTAGAGAGTAGTTCAAGACCATTGTCATGGTGGATTGGTAATTGGAAGAAGGTAAAAAATTCTTTGGCCAAGGACTCGAAAGTCGCATGGGACCCTGATTTTTCATCTATATACCATTTGGCTGATGGGCCAGTGAGTGTGCGTTGGAATAATCGTAGTCGGATGGAATCATCCATAATGTTGTTGGAAGATCGACATAAGTGGAAAGTCATGACATGGTTGGTAGGGTAATCCCCTACCTTTCCTTCAAACTTGGGGATGTCTGAAGGTAGTTTGGTAGGCATTGCAGGCCATGTGGGGTCATGAAATATAGGATCATTTATGAGTTTTCTTAGATATGGTATGTTAAGAGAGGCCAAATATGGCATTTGTAGTGGTGGTGGAGGATTAGTTCCAGCCATGGTGTGAGTGGTTTGTGAACCTAACACTTGAGGGGGGCTAGGTGGGTTGGTACTTCCTCCTTGCGAGGAAGTTGGCCCCACGCTTCCGTGTAAAGGGGAGCGAGTGGACTGTGGACCTTGGGAATTCTACCCAAGTAAGGTGGAACCAAGAAAATATAATCCTAAGATAGTGGCACTCACTGGAGTGTGTGAAGGTGGGGTCGATGAATTGGAAAGATTATTAAATCCCCCTAGAATAGGAGGGAGGTTTAGCAAGCGTCTGGAAGGATGGGGGTTTTGTGGGTCCCCTATGATGTCCAACTAGCTAAGTGGATGTGTGCGAATTGTGGTGAGAGAAAATAAACAAGAGCCTTTGTTGCAATTTTTGAACTTTACACGATATATATCTAAATCAAAATGTAATCAGAAGTGCATCATACATAAAGTGTTTTGAAAAAGAAGCATATATGTGGATAAGTGGGTTTTGTCCACGTTGGGAATCAAAGAAAATAAATGCACGTGTCCTAAAAGACGTAACGTCCTTCCTCTCAAATAGCACCGGACCTTCCAATAGTACTCAACAGTGGGGTCTGAAGTCACTGGAAGAGAAGCTAGTGAAGGATGAAGTAATTGGTTATAATGAGGGGTAAAGGGGGCATATCCTGAAAGAGCTGGCAATATTTCCCAATAGCCACACAAAATCTGATCAAGGTGCAATTGCAGCCCACAATTTCCACCTGGGTAGATGTCCTAAAATTTGGTCACTAGGTACCTCGATCAAAGTGACATTTAGATTTTCGGCCTAAGAAATGGGTCACGGGCTGGATCTCATCCAAGAGGTGGGTGCCTCAAGGGGGGACGCACAGAACAACCGGACGTCAGCCTTCAACCCTTCATGGGTATCTCCTTGCCTTATGGTGTTAGGAACACTTGACTTGGAGGATTTACAGTTCCCTATTTGACAACTTCTATTGTTTTGACAATGTGAGAACCAGATAATGGGGACTTATTTGGATGCCTATCCCCAAAATCCTACCTAGACTAAAAAATTTCTTTTGGAACCTCCTGTGGAGGAAAACATAGTGAGTTTTTAGAAAAAATTTAGATGTGGTTGTTTGAGAGATTGGGGGTGTGAGCCAATCTCGTTGAAATTAAATGGGAGTGGATAGTTTCGTCAAGAAAATGGTGGGGTGTTTCGGAATCCCTTTGGAGGAAACTTACTTTGACCTCCACGTTTCGAGAGGAAAACTATGTGAGTGATAAGTGACTTTTGTGTGTGAATGAGTGAAAGTGTGCCAATGTTTTAATGAATTAAGTGTCACCTTATTGCATGTGGACTTCACTTGGTCCTTACAAGTGTTGATTACCTAATTAACTAAATGCCTTTGGTACAACCTTGCGTAATTCAAAAGTACCTAGGAGGCTAGCATGTGGACATGTGGGTCCTTTACTATTCCTTTAACTCCCTATTGTGATTTAATCTAAGAAAGCTTTGAAACTATCCTAGATTGTGATCATGTGGGCATGTATGGGCCCATTACAAAACCTTTAAACTTCCCTAGTGATTTAATCTAAGAAAGTAAATTTCAACACTATCCTATCTTTATAGCATGTGAGCATGTATGGGCCCATTACAATCTTGAGATGTGTTTGAAAAATAAACTAAGAGGAGTCCCGAGGGGGCTGTTGTCCTCTCCTAAAGGTTTTAGTGTTTTTTAAGGGAGATGAAATTGTCCTACAATCCTCTTTTTGATTCTCAAGGTCACTTTGAAGCACGAGAGAAGAGCATACTAAATGATTGTTATCCAACTTCTGGTCCCAATGCAATTTTTATGTGATTATAAATGATTTCCAACTTATATTCTTTAGTCAAAGCAAGCCATCCATGTAGAAAAAATGAAAACAAAAGAGGAAATAATGATTTTAAACCCCCTAAGTGCCTATGTGTTTTGACTAATCCCTTTATATGAAGAGGGAACTAAGTGTGGTGCAGATTAAAATATGCATGAAATCACTTTTAAGAAGGCTAGGGGCCTTCCCCAAATCACAAAAAAGCTTACAATGTATATTTTTCTGTAGAGGTGCGCGGGTCTTAGAGTAGACAGAGGCGCACTGAGCGCATTTCCGCAACTCGAAATAGTATTTTGGGTGTAGGTGCAAAGAACAACATTGTGATTTTGGTGCACATGCGCACAATGCGTGACTGTGGGCCAAAAAACCCATGCACAACTGACACACAACCATGAAGAAAATTCTGGATGGAATTCTCTCAATTCAGCTTTGAATTGGATGTTTTCCACATCGGCTTGGGCCAGTTAAGGTACCTGCAGGTTAAATAAACCAAAAGAAGAGCTAGAAAAACCCAAATGGGGTAGGAAATTGATACCTTTCCCCAGCGGAGTCACCAATTTGTTGTGCCTCTTTTGTCACCTAAATGAGCAAAACAGAGGTGCTTACAAGCTTAGTTGGGTTAGCTAAGAAAGATAGATGTAAAGGAAAGGGTTAGAGAAAGAAACATAAAAGAACAAACTAATAAATAAAATAACAACTAAACTATTGAGCATAAGGACATACGAACAAAAAACCAATAAGATTCATGTCACCAATGGCAAGGATTATATTAGTGAAAGAAAACACCAAGAAGAAAGAGGACTATGGGTCCCTTCTTCCTCCAAGGGAGGGATATTGGACCCCCACAACTAATCTCTTCTTACAACTTTGAATGAAATGGTGAAAGAATCCCAAGATAATCCACTCAAGAGGTGAGATGGATTGCCCAATGTAATGATGCTAGTATACTCTTGATGAGAATAGAGGATTCCCCAAGAGAATAGTAGCAACATAACCTTGCAAATGAATTCCTTGACAATGAAGTGCACCCATGGCTTTGTTTTATAGCACCATTTTGAGGTATTGTGCAACTAGATTATAGTGTGAAAAGAGGCTATTTAGGGCATTTTTAGGTCTTTGACCAGCCACCTAGTCGGATCCAGCCGAGATTTGAGTGTCAAATCAACTTGGAAACTGAACCAGAAGTGGGTGGGAAGCCGACCAATCTCATAAATGCGTCGTTCTTAGATGTGCTCGGATTTTAGCGATCACAGTCGCGCATCATAAACATGTGTGATTTTCCTGCATTTCTAGATAGTGCATGTGCGCGTGTGCCCTGTGTAGTCATAACACACCTTAATTTTATCACTGGTTGTATAGTTTTGGACCTTTTGGAAATGCTTTTGTGGTAATTTTGGTCCATGGGTGACCTCATAACTGTTTGACAATGCTGGATTCCTGTAACTGTTTGTGGAAATTTTTTTAGTGATAACACCTAGACATCCAAAAGCCTAACCCTAGGAGATGAAGCACCAAAAGTCATGTGGGCCCCGTTTGGGTAAGTTAGTACATCAACTTCCCGGGGTCATAACTTTTTCATACAATCTCCGTTTTAGGCGTGTGATAGCCCGTTGGGAAGGTATCGTCAAGGAGATTAATTTTGGGGGATAAATCATGCCTTCAACTATCATTGAGGAGATTGATCCAGAAAACCTTCATTTAGGCCCTCAAAATGGCCCTGGAAGTTAAAACTGCTAAAAATAGTAAATTGCCGTAATTGTCAGAAAATTATTTTGAGCCAGTTGGAAAAGGTGGGTGGCCACCAATATCCATATGGATCAACCTCCTGCCAGATATTTATGCACCAGCACCTTTTTTCCACCATGCTTGTCGACTTGTGAATAGGAGCAAAAGAATTTTTGTGCCCAAGGAAATATTTGATAGGTTTGGGTTGAGAATTCCCAAACCACCATGACTTTTTGGTGCATGAACAATATTCCAATTTAATAGATGCATCCTTTTACTATTTGAATTTCCCCCCTTCCAGAGGAATTTTCTTAGAAATTCATCTATGGAAGACTTCACATTGGCTGGAGCTAGAGTGAGGAGAACTGAAAAATAGGGAGAGCCAAGAGAATTACTTTTATCAGGACCACCCTTCCAAAAGGATTAAGCCATTGAATACCCTAGACAGTGAATTTGGAATAAATTCTATCTAGGAGAGGGGTCCAAGCCGAACTAGCAAGATTTCTTAAACAGATGTGGATGCCTAAATACTTAAAGGAAGTCCAATTCCCATGAAAGGGAAATTGGAGAAAACTTACTATCGTTTGAGCAATCGTTGTGCTGGTATTTCATGCATAGATATGACTTTTCTATATATTTATCCTCCCCCCTAAGGATTTCATGAACTCATCCAATACTGCTTTAAACCTTTTGGCAATAATGGAATATTCCCCCCTAGCAACAGGGTGTCATCGACAAATTGTGAGTGATTTATTCTTTTTGCACCATTATTTATTTTGATGTCTAGGATGCTTTTGTCTCTTCTGTCTTTATCCAATTCTCTACTCAAGGCTTCTTCCATCAAGATGTAAAGCAAGGGGGACAGAGGGAAAACTTGCCTAAGTCCTCTTGAAATCTTGAAGAATTCCGTTGGTCTTCCATTAATCGTTGGAGAAATCCAAGGTGAGCTAATGCATGAGGAAATCCAAGCCAAAAGATCACCTCCAAACCCGAATTTAGAGAGCACTACAAAGAGAAAACTATATCTAACCCTGTGAAAAGAATTTGGCATGCCAAGTTTAATCACCATTCCTCATTCCTTTCTATCATTTCTTGAATGGATGGCTTCTTAAACTATCAAGATGTTGTCTACAAATTTTCCTTGATTAGGGGAAATTAGGGTAGAGAGGAATGGATTTAGTCGGGTTTCTATGATCTTAGAGATAATTTTGTAAGAGACATTGCAAAGATAAATAGGCCTAAAATGATTAAAGGGGGATGGGTTAGATTCTTCAGGAATGAGGGCTAAAAAGGAAGAGTTTGTGTTAACACCCATTATTTCCAATTTTGCACATTCTAAATCATACGCACTAGATCCACCTTTATGATATGCCAACAAATAATATAGAAATGTGCTAAAAATCCATATTTCCTTGGTGCCTTATCTAGATTCATTTGTTGGAGCACCTCTAGAAACTTTACTTATGTCACTCTACCTACTAGTTTGGTATTATCTTAATCATTAATAAGCCTTGGGATATTACTTAGAAAGTTTTCTTGAGCTTCCATATCCCTTTTCCCTTCCTCCTTATACATATTCTCGAAGCGATCCTTAGCTGCTTAGTGGAACTAATTCTAGATTGAAATAAGCGAATCACCCTCTCCTAGAATCTCAGAGATATTTTTCTTGCATAGCCTAGCTTTGGCCTGCCAATGAAAGAATTTAGTGTTCCTATCCCCAAATTTGAGCCATAGACTACGATATTTGCACAGGGGTGATTTTAAGGATGTAAATTTATATTAAAATGTAGAAACATAAGCTAATCTTACTAGTCCTTCATATGCAAAATGTAAAATGTTTGGCGAAAGATTTGTAAAAATATTCAAATTTCTATGGATTTTATAGAGTTTATATAAAATTTTGGAGATTTTTAAGATAAAATAATTTTATTCTGTGGAATTTGGACGAATCAGTTTTAGAAAAAATGGAAATTGGCGAATCTTTTTTTGTGAAAAAACATGGAAAATTAGCCCATTTGCGAAATTTATCCCCTAAAATCATCTATGTATAATTTGAGTCTCCAATCTTCTTCCTCTACCTTTACGGATTTTTGGCATTTTTTAAAAATGATTTGTTCTTCCATCATCCTAGAGGAAGAAATAGGGTCAGTCTCCAAGCTGAGCCTGATTTCCTCCATTTTTTCATTCAAGTCCAAAAATTCCTTCCTCTTTTAGATTGATTTTTTTTTACCCATTATCTTAATACATATTTTGTTTTCTTTTATATTTTGTTCCCATATATAGATCGGGGACCTCTGAATCCAAGCTCTCAATAATCCCTCGACAACTTCAAAAAAACCAGGGTCCTCTACCCAATGAGGGTTAAAGAGGAAAGGAATAGGTCCAAGGTGGGCTGGGGGGGACAATCTGAAGTATTAGGATGATGATTAGATCCCTACCAAGGGAGGATTTAGAAGGAGGGAACAAAGTATTCTTCCATAATACTATTGCTAATAAGGAATCTGTCAAGTCTGGTTGCAATATGGCTTGGGCCTTGTCTCTTATTAGACTAGGTAAGGAGACCAGCAACAGGTCGAATGTCCATGAGGTCATAAGTGGAAATGAGTTCTTCCATGTTTTCCATGGAGGCCTCTCTGACTATAGAGCCTCCTATTTTTTCAAAGTTATATAGAGTGGTATTGAAATCCCTAGCAAAGATAAAAAAAAGGCTAGTCTAAGTCGGCTCTAGAG
>SNQJ01S0173820.1:3891-20297 GCA_010110895.2 Picea sitchensis | reverse complement strand
GGCGCTTCATCTCCTAGGGTTAGGTTTTTGGATGTCTAGGACTTTTGGCATTCCTGATTATTGTAAAAAGGCCTCCAGATCCTCATTGTAACCATCTTCTTGCGAATGCGAGTAGCCGTCACATCTCTTCTCAGAGATAAGCTACCACCATTCTAGCGAGTCTTTCACTTTGTATTTTTACAGTCTTTGTACATTTCTTTCATTAATAGAAATCGTGTATTACTGTATCTCTATGTTTATGGTTGCATCTCTGATATATTTATGTTATATTATTGGATATATATGATATCTCTGTGCATTTATTTAATATATCTCCGCTCTCATTTCGTGCCGAAAATAATTCGAATCAGGTGTAGACATGGCTTCACAATCCATCATTTGAATCTCTTCAGGTTTCCTACAGTATATTTTCCTTGGTTAAGAAAAATATCATTCAGTTTCTACCATACCTCTATACCTAATAAATAATGCATCATACCCAAGTATTTCATTTGGATGTCTATAGCCAGCTTCCTCTTTAACTCAATGATGAGCTTCTTGTCCCCTGTTAGAAATAGTTCATCCACATATAAAAACAATACCACTAGTCCACCATCCACAACCTTATAGTAAAGTTTGGAATTTGCTTTACTCTTGGTAAATCCCAAGCTCATCAGAAAATTTTCAATTCTACCGTACCATACCCTGGGTGCTTGCTTCAATCCATACAAGGCTTTCTTCAACCTGCACACATGTTTCTTCATGTCATGTGTCTTGAAACCTTGTGGTTTCTCCACGTACACTTCCTCTTCTACTACACCATTCATAAAAAAAAATTGTATGTCCATCTGATGTACTTTCCATTTCATTACTACAGCTATCGAAAGTATAGACCTAATCTAAGTGTATCTCGCCATAGGAGAAAATGTCTCCTCATAATCTATTCCTTCTTTCTGGGAGAAACCACGAGCCACGAATATTTCCTTTTACTTGTTGACACTGCCATCTGTTGAATGCTTTTTCTTGTATATCCATTTTGAACTCACCATGGACTTCTCTTTTGGTCTCAGATCCACATCCTAAACATCATTCTTCATAATGGACTAGTACTCCTCAATCATGGCATCCTTCCATACTTTCTTCTCTACATCCTCTTCATAAAAGATAGGCTCTTGATCAATGATATCACTTAACAATGCCATGTAACTAGAATATGGTCACAGTTTCTTACTTTCTCTGAAATATCCATTTGGAGCACCATACTTCTCTGCATCCTAAATCATCTCTTGAGCTCAATCTGGTCTTCTCTTATTTGTAGTCATCTCTCGAGGTGGATCTATAGGTCTTTGTTGTTTTGTCATATCATGATATTTTGGAATATACTCTTTTGGTACAACGTCATTACCTATATCTGTATCTCCAATCCTAGTAGCTTTAGGCTCCTCATCATGGCCCTCATCTGTATGATTATTCCTCAACCTATTGAAGGCTACATCCTCATCGAAGGTAACATATTTGCTAGTCTCAATCTTCCTGTGACTAGGGACGTAAACTCTATATTCCTTTGATATCTCACCATATCCAACAAATATACCCTTCTTGCCTGAAGGATCCAACTTCAATCTCTTATCCTTGGGAACATGCACATATATTGGACGGCAAAATATTCTCAGGTGGTTGACCTCTATCTTTTCTCTTGTAAACATTTATTCTAGTGTCTTGTTCCCAAGTATACGGTGAGGACTTATGTTCTACACATATACAACAGTCTTGGCTGCTTCTGCCTATAGATGCATCGGTAAATCTTGAACGTGAACCATAGTATTTATTAGTTATATTATCATTTGGTTCTTTTTCTCTGCCACACCATTCTGCTAAGGATTGTAGGGAGTAGTAACCTCCCTCTTAATCCCAACTTCTCCGCAGAATTATTTGAAGTCATATGATGTGAACTCTCCTCCATTATCTGACCTTAAAATCTTTATCTTCTTTTCAGAAATATTTTCTGCAAGGGCTTTGAATTCTTTGAACTTGTTGAACACTTCATTTTTTTCTTTCAAGAAATAAATCCAAGTTTTACGTGAGAAATTATCAATAAATGAAACATGATATACATACCTGCTAAGTGAAGTGGTTGTCATTGACCCACACGCGTCTGAGTGAACGATGTCCAAAACTCCTTTGGCTTTGTTCTCACTGCTTGGAAACGAACTCTTCACATTATTTCCTTGTGCACATCCCTTGCATATACCATCATGATTTGTTAAGATATTGGATGTGTTCATTTTAACCATAGAAAATATCACTATTGTCACCCAACCATAGGCACACAACCACCCTCGAGCACCTTAACCTTTGCTAGATAGAATGATTCTAGAAATCCACACTAGAACCAACAGATAAACCCTAGTTGCAGCAGTAGAACGAGATGGAACCAGAAAACACCATCCAACTGTAGCAACAACACAAGACAAGGAGACTGCACCTTCTCCAAGGATAGCACACAAGAGAGAGAATATCCACAACCACAGAACAAGAAAAATAATCAACTGCAACAGTTGTAGTTAAACTTCTTCCCAAAAATACCACTAAGAATACCACCAAGAATATCACCAAGAATACCACCAAGAGATACTAAAGGTAGGGTGCATATCTTAGGCTAGATAGCGCTAGAAAGAGAGAGACCAAGAATCACCCCAAAATATGCACCTTCCTTTCTTGGAACTGCAGCTCCAAACTTGCGATATACCTTTCCAAGAGAGTGAGAGAAGTGTGTGTACAAATGATCTAGAGCACATCCTAATTATAGTGTTTCTTGTCACCTATGTGGGTCGACTTGTCTTTCTGGAAGATAATACATTTATATTATTCATTCTAGTGAATAACTTGTCTTCTAGGGTTTTTACACATTTGTTTATGGTTTCTCTTTCTTCTGGAATATTCTATTCAAGCCAAAGGTTACACATGGAGGTAAATACCTCCCACAGCTACCATAATATCAACACTCCCTCCTAGCTAGGGAGGTATTAATTGTAATGGTCTCAAACACATCCATCCATTTCACATGGTATGGGCAAGGCTCACATAGTCTTCCATACCATTCTACAGGTAGCATCATCATAGCAACATAGGTTATCTCATGATCATGTAGATCAAGTCATGAGCATCATCATCACTATCCATCTAGATGGAAATCACCTCCAACACTATTGGTTGGCACACTAGCCTAGAAAACACATTCAACACTACTAGTAGTCTCCATGGAAATCAAGTAGTATTACACGGTTACTACAATTCCATTTTGAACATCTTAATGATCTGATTTCTATATTCACTATTCTTTATCAGCTCATTGAATGGAACAGAAATTTTAATTTTAGCCATCTCACTTTCAAAGCTAAAGGAAGATGAGGTTTTTTCTACCTCTTTGATGACTGTCTCCTTTATCACTTAAGATACTTTCCTTGGAGGTTCATCTTTCTATTTTCCTTTCTCGACAGCATCCCTTGCAACAGAGTCCTTCTTAGGTTGACTCGAAGAAGGGGTATTATTTTGAGATTCCTTGGTAGGATTTCCCTTTGGAGGATTTACAAGTATCTTTTTACTTCGAAGATTATATTGTTTCTGAAATTGCATGATGGCATTCTGCAATCCTTTATGATAGTCTTTCATTTCCACTAATAACCTTTCATCATTCTCCTGCATGAATACATCGTTTGCATCCATGAATTGATCCAGTGGTACACAACCACTCCTAGTAGTGCACAACTACTATCTAGTGACACAGTCACTACGAGTGGAACACATCCACCACCTTAGTACATAGCTACTATCCAGAGACACACGGTCTCCACCACAAACAACTAATAGCTACACGGACTATCACCATGCAGTACAATAGTATCTATGATTAGCTAGTAACCTGGCATCAAATCATATCATTGTTTGCATCATATCTCAAAGCCATACTCCATCTGCCTAATCAGGCATGACATTGAATAAGTCATGTGGAGGAATTAGCGCACTCAACAGAGTGTCAGGCATAAGTCACTCACTCAACAAAGTGTCAGGCATAAGTCACTCACTCAACAGAGTGATATAGGGACCATTCTTCCTATCCTATTGATTGCTTGTGACACGGGAAGAATGAATGTCCCAACAAATGTTGAAATCCATGTCATGGGATACAAGGACCACTCTTATAATCCAAACATACATCCTAGAAGAATGTAAGCTCTCCCAGATGCTGAAATCCATGCCATGGGATACAAGGACCATTATTCCCACTCTGGTCACTACTGTGAACTCAAGAAGAATGATTGTTCTAGACCATTTTCCCCCCTTTGGCCACTACTATGGGTTCAGGGAAAATGCCATTCCTATACCAATATCCCCACTCTAGTCACTAGTTTGAACTCAGATAGATGGACCATTCTACCTATCTGGGTAAATCCCCATGAGAATAGTTGTCTTGGACCATTCTACATGTCTGGGAAATGCCCCAAGAGAATAGTTGTCCATGGTGTTAGCACTCTGTAAATTTGTTCAGTTGATAAAAAAACAACAGAGATAATCTACAAACCACTTTAGAGCTAGGTACTAGACTGCTCAGCGAAGATAGGGCTCTCTCCTGTCACTTGGTTTTTAATAGATGAGTTTTTTTTAACAAATCACTGGCTAGGTTTTGTTGCTTTGAAGGGTTTTTTATAATTTTGTTGGAAAGGAAGGGGAGGGACACTTACGGCTATGGAGTCAAACTTTTGAAAATGAATGGAAGCATTGACGGGTCGATAGAAGTCTCCAGAGGATAAAGGCTAAATGAGGCGATAAATCTGAGTTATAAATTGTAATTTGTAGAGTGTGAGAATAAAGGAAAAACATATAATTGTATCAGAGCATTAAATAAATGAATTCTCACTTAGTTGGGAAGAACTTAACATAGTTTAAATTTCTTCAGTCGAGAGCATCATAAGATGAATTCTAGGCCTTTAACTATCCAATTTAAATAGAAGACAGTGAAAATGGAATTTAAGCACACACGAAATACATACGAAGAAAGAAGATGAGACTCAGACCACCACCATTAGAATATTTTCATGGAAATTTCAGGACATCTGCATGTGCATTCTATTCAGCTTCAGAAAATTACATTCAAGTTCCAAATAGCTAAAAATGTTCCGTTGCACTTCTTCCAACCCCTAATACATTTGGAACTCTTAATATTTATACAAGCTGAGTTCCTTCAGTTTGAAACTGATTACAATGATTAACATGAAACGTTTCGGTATTGAAACTGATTACAATGATTGCAAAGAAATGTTTTGGTTTTGAAATTGATTACAATGATTACAAGGAACAGTTTAAGTTTTGAAACCGATTACAGTGATCAGCAAGAAAATGTTTCTTGATCCGGATTATGGCTCCTCTGGTGCTTCAGTCCCTTTCTTTGCCACTTTTGTATGCTTTGGTCTTTCACGTGATCTGTTATTTTTTATGACATCTAGACATCATTTGATGGGTCCTGGAAAGCTTCATTTTGTCTTACCCGACCTAATTATTTCCTTCCATTGCAATTCAAAAGGAATATTATAATTTGTCATTTCCTTTATCAAAATTTCCAAGTCAATGCAAGAAGCATATGACATGACTGGCAATCCAAGCTTGACTTCTTTGAACTGATTCATAATTTCAAGGTTTGTAATCAAATGCTCAATTAATGTAGCTCCTTTCAGATTTTCCTTCAGGATTTTGAACTTGGAATGATCCATTCTGCACTGAGTCAAACAAGCATTGTATTCTTCCTGATCATACAAATTTCCCATGCCATCCCAAAATGGTGGAAGTCCTTTGCTGAACAATTCTTCAAACAAATCTTTGAACTCCTTTACACTTTGTTCCATCTGTGTTTCCTTAGTTTGGAATTATTTCAACAGGTTATGTTTAGCAATAACCCTCATGGCCCAGATAATCAATGTAGTTATGTCTTTAACCCCAATAGTCTGAGGGTCTGAGTAGATTTATGGTGTTCTAGGCCCATTCTGATGGTTTCTTTGCTAAAGTTCCATTCACAACAGTGCACCTACGTATGGTTGCGATGGCTATATTTTCTTTATCATTAATGAAATTCAAATATGTTCTAACTTGGCAGCTTCAGCAGATATAGAGTCCCAGATGATATGCTTGGCCCCCTGCAACAGACCTTTGCCTCTTAACCTCATCTTCAATTTGTATATTCTTTATTGCAAGACTTCATTCACTTTTTTAAATTGAGCTATCCATTCATCCTTTTCCTACAATTCCTACTTCAATTTATCTATTCTTACTTTCATCCCTTTGATTTATCCTTCTTTCAAGCTAACTTGTGACATAGCATGGACAAGTCCTTCAGTGTTTGACCCAAATTCTACAGTAGGAGATGCAACTACAGCCTTGTTTAACAATATTGTCTGCTCTTGTGACCATTTCACCTTTTATTATTCTAGCTGCAATAGCCTAGCCTTGTAGTCCAATGTCTCTTGATGAAGTGTTTCCTTTTCATGTTCTAGAGCAACCAATTGTGTTGTTTGTGGATGCTCTGTAGCAGACATTTTCAATTTCTTCTTCAAACTTTGAATTAATTTGTCTTTCTCATCCAATGAGTATTTAAACCCTTGGGGGCTTTCAGATTCCAACCTCTTGACCTGAGTCTTCCAAGCTCTGCTAAATGCCTTTTCATGCCTCAACTATCCTTCCAATTTCATTGCATAAGATGATAGTTTTGAATTTTTCAAGTGTAAACTCAAGTAATCAAAATACAACAAATCATTGGTATGCTTATGGAATTTCACCTTGTATGGAGCACTTATGTTGTCATATATTATCTTTATCTCAGAGACTTTGTCTTTGTCTGCAACTGTAATGTTAAAGGTCCTCTTTTCAACGTCTCTTACTGTGAACAAAGAAGATTTATGCTGAAAAATATTTTCCACTTCAAGGACTAAATCCCTCATCTCACCCATAGTTGTGTTTCCCTTCTCAGCATACTCTTTTTCCAAATCTTCTCTAGATTGATAAAATGCCTTAGATGTTTTATCAAAGATATATTTCTTGTTGCTAAAGGTTCTTGAGCTAACTTCACTTTGTAGTTTACTTTCCTTTTCAACCTCTACAGTGCTAGTACCACTTTCCACCATATCTAGATTTACTTGTTCTCTGGGATCTTCTTCTTCTAAATCCACAATATGTATTGGTTGTGAGACTTTCATATTCTTAGGACCGGTCTGCTAATCACTGATACCCATGGCCTATAAACTACTTCTCTTGCTATAAACACTTATCTTAGGAACTTTGATTATCAGTTTTTGAGAAGCTTGTTGTGTTTGACTTTGTTTCAGGGTTTCCTCCACTTGATGTGTTTGAATTGGTTGCAATATTTCTTCCATGTCAACAAGACTTATAGATTTGTCAGCTTATCAAAACCCTCAACCTCTTCATGATCATAAGGGGCATGTTTGTTCATCAATCTTCTCTTGGATATGATTTGATGTGGATCATACCTTCTTCCCTGTAACTGTGCAAAACCAAACTCTTTGAGCTTTGATTGAACTTCATATAAACATGATCTGGCTTTGACAATGAAGGGGCCAATGATTAAGGTTGGAGGCTTCGTGCAATTTCAAGAAATGCTCTATCTCAGATATAATTGTCTTCCTGATTAATTCAAGGGAAAAGAATCTAGGAGTCAAAAAAATAGGCAATAGGTAAGGGGATTCATGACAACCATAAACCCAGATTATTGTTCAGTGCATGAATACTAACCAATCCCCCACTCTATTCTCTAGATTTGGTTGTAGAGAGATCCTCATGTCATCCAAAACTCTAGATAGGCTGGTATTGAAAATCAAACTATAAACTCTAGACATGACTTTGTTGATGAAGATAAGTAATGTAATCCTTTTACATTCAGTTGACACAAATGTTTCTTCAGGAAATTCTCTCTTGTTGGTTTCTAGGAGAATTCTCAGCAGATAGGTGTAGTATCTGAAATGTCTTAGAGAGTGCAAATTCACTAGTTGTTTATGGATATTATCAACTAGGAATTTATCAAAGATGATACGGACTGACAGACCAGACTCTGACTTAAAAATAAATAAAAGGAAACCAAGCATGACTTCAACCACATAATTGTCATTGTCTAGACCTAAAACTTGACTCCAGAGGGAGAAGACCCATTGGACTTCAATAAACATTATATTTACATTCATCGGCAAAGATAGACCTTCTAAAAAATCTTCAGGTTTGATGATTGTCTGTAAAAACATATTCATACCTCTGATGGAGATTCTCTATATACCCTAATCAACTTCTCTTCATTGAAAGGTTCAGAAATTGTGGAAAAAGAATCTGGTATACCGAGGGAATATCGAATTGACAAGCTATCTACCCTACATAAGACCTCGGACCCTCATTTATTCACAATGACTCTTTCTTCATGGGAATATAGTTCGGCACACCAACCTATAAATTTAGGAAACGAGAAAGAAATTTCAATAGCATAAGGGACTATGGTGGCCTGGACTGCTTCAAGGAACGGTATAAATCTTCTAAATTTATCAGATAGGTTTCTTATGGACACAGAGATAGGAGAAATAGTGATTTCAGTATCAAAAACATCTAAGTCTCAATCAATTAGGGCTTCTTCATTTGCCACAGGATCTTGTCTATTACTGAGCTTGTTAGCACCGTCATTTTTTCAGTTAGAGTTGGTCTTAGTCGAGTCGGAATCTGTGTGTCAGAATGTGTGAGGTCAGGTACCGAAAATCAAAATGGGTCAAAGTTAGAAAGTGGTCGGTTAGCCCTTGGAGTCGAGAAGGGATGTTAGAACCAAAACATGTGTAAGGGGTAAAGGTCTTTTCCCAAAGAGTAGGGTCATATCAGAAGAGATGGGCTTACATGCATAAAATTGAGGCAAGGTGTTAAATAGAAGTCGCTTTGGCAGACAAAGTGACCATCATCAGCTCATTATGAAGTCAGATGACTGAAAAATCACAGTGCTTGTATCACATATGCCCGGCATCTCTTATCAGTTGTACTTCACACACTTCGAAGTGTACCCGTCATGTTGGAGTTACTTGTTACTTCACAAACACATAGGATTTATTTTTCCTAAGGTTTTTATTTGTTTATTAGTCATAATTAGTCATTATTTAGTCTCCTATATTTTAGGAGAGAATATTCCACCTAGAGAATATTCTCTTTCAGTTCACACTTCAGTTTGACTAGTTGAGTTGAGTTTAGATGTTGCATTGGGATCATCACCATGAAAAATTGGGATAATCACCATGCTAATTCGACCTTGCCTTGGTATCATCACCAGAGTGGCGCATTAGCCTTGATTCCCTCAGTTAACTCCTCACTACTCTTTGTTCAGTCAGTTAACTGAAGACTAGTTGACTAGTTAACTCAACTAGGTGGCAGTTCACTCCCATAACTGCCTGAGAGACTAGAATAGGAGGAAGTTCACTCCCGTAACTATTGGTGTGTGTCCACATCACTCTAGAACACCACTATGGTGACTTGGTTAACCTCAAGTCGAACTCATTGAGTTATACAAAGTTTATCATGTGTAAATTATTCATTATTCACAACGGTTAATGAGAATTCTTCCATTCTTTCTCTCCTTCTTCTTCCTTTTCCAATTATCTATGAAAATGTGTGTATTTGTGTTTAGATAGATATATTCTATGTAGGTTCAACACATTTGCATGGTATCAGAGCTGACGGAATGCTAAGAAAAATCTACACCAATTTTTTTTCAAGTACAAAAGATTGAAGACAGCGAAAAGATGGAATTCCAAAAAGAATTCATTCTTACACCTTACAATTATTTTGCATGGAAGGAGAAAATAGCCATACATATTCGATCCAGAGGGTTGTATAGGTTAACCATGAATATAGATACAGATCTGACATCATCCATAGAAAAATCCAAGTACTTAAATCGCATGGATGAGGCACTCTAAACAATTTGCAGTCTTATTTCTCCCGATCTCCTTTTTCATATATCTTCCTGTAAGACTCCCAATGAAGCCTAGACCATATTGGAAGGGATCTTTGGAAAACAGAATGAGATGAGGGGACACATGTTGGAGGTAGATCTGCTCACATTGGATCTGTTATCACTCCAAGAAACTCCTTAGGGTTGTAGGCTAAGGATGCTTGGTAACTTAGAAATAATATGTATATATGCTTGGGACAATGGGATCTTTAATGATTAATGTAATAAACAACTCATCACACATCTAAAGAAGAAGTTCTTTCAGGAAACAATAATCAGATCAAGTAATTGAAAGGAGGGGATGAAGAACACTATTCTTGATTGCCAAATACAAATAAATGTAGGGCTTAATGCAAGAAAGAGAGGAATCCTTTACTTCAATTCTATGAGCTCAATAAAGAGATAACAGTCTTCATGAACTAAAATAAACTGAAACAAAGTACAGAAAGAGAAAGATGGACAATTCTGATATTGAAAACAAAAGGAAACTGAACTTTATTTCTGCAAAAAGAGTCTATACAGTGGCACAAAATATCTCCTAGTTTGAACCCTTGTCTCTCAGCAAAAATAGGCATTTATAGCCTTTTACAATCAATTTTACAGATCCTAAAAACATGGATTTGTATCTAAAAATAGCAATTCAAATCTAACTAAACAACTTGATAATAAAGGCTTAGTATCTAAACTAGCATTCGAATTGTCTTCAATCTTCAAAAATTGACATTTGTATTCTTCAGCTCCTGGAATCCGTGGTGTCATGAAATATGCAGAGGCACCTGTCTTAGCAGCTGGATTTTTTTAGTTATTCATAGCAGATACTTTAGGAGAGTTGTTTAGCATGTGATTCTCAAAATTCCCTCGAATCTCTGATGCAGAGTCCTTTGCCAGCAAGTTGTTATCCCTTGATACTCTGGAACTTATTTATAACCTGTGAAAAATGACCTGCTCCGTCCTTAGCTTCCAAAAATGTGATTCTCTGTTTTCACCAGCTAACTCGCCTTGTGATTCACTGGTTAGTTGGTGAAAGCGCTGCCTTTCACCAGCTAACTGGTTTCAAAATTACGCTGTGCGCTGGTGAAAGCCTTGCCTGAGCCCAAAATGAGCTTTCACCTCCAAAAATGCGATTTCAACAAAAACTCAATGTGTCTCTGATTTATCCCCTTGCATGTTTACAGCAACCTGAGCAAGCACTTTCAAATCTGGGTGGGACTTTTTCTTTTGCTTCAATCTTCTGATTTTTCTTTTAAGGCGCTTGGCTAGCCACCATAGACTGTTATTGTCTTTGGTAATTTTCTGTTTCCTCTTCTTTTCCTTGACACTTTCCCGAGCCAGTCTTTCAAATGCAGCGTTGGTTTTTGCAAAGTTATCAGACAGCTTCTTGTATCTTTCTTTGATTACCCATTCTAAGACCTCCTGTTGAGCGATTACCTCTTTAAGATGCTTGATTTTCTGTGTTTTCTTCGATTTAGTGCTCTTTGATGTTTCTCCTTCCTCAGTGTGAGTAAAGGTCTCATAATTCTGTGCAAAATCAATTGAATGTTCAGAGCTTTTGATGACAGGGCTCTCATCTTCTTGCTCTGGTTCTGAGTCTGTGTAGGACAGGTTTAATATGTTTGTTCTCTTCTCTGTAGGCTGCTCTGTAGTAGTTTCAAAATTCAATATTTCCTTTGACCTGTGAGATTTCACACTAGAGGTTCTATCTTCTGGAGGTCCTGGCAGGGTCCTCCTCTTCCTCGAACTGCTTTGAGGAGTCAACTATTTCTTTCCACCTCTCCCCTGTTCATTCACGGGCTGTGTTTGAGTTTCAAAGCCCTCCCAAAAAAGGAAATGCTGCCAGCTCCTTCCCTTCTATCTTAGCTCCTCCAAGATGATCAATTTAATAAGGCCAAAGTGGCACAGAGTGTTCTTCATGCTTAGGGGTTGAGACCTAATCTTTTTACAGACCTTAGTTAAGCTCTTGTGTAAGAAAAAAGGTAAATTGAGAAGAGTTTTACCTGTGAAATGGTCTAGGAGCTTGAAATGATACATCATGAGTTTATCATACCTTCCTTCTGAAGTTATGTAGAGTTGGATGCCCTTAAACAGATCCTGCCACTCATCCTCTAAATGGGAAACTGGCATGCTCTTTTTCCATGCATTATGCTTGAACTCTTCCTTCAAATATGTTCTGAAATTTAAGTTTTTGGTGGCCGTTGTTTTGAACCAACTCTGGCCCGATCTTGGTAGGTTGGTCGCTGCAGCGATGGCAGCCTCATCTACAATGATCTCCAAAGACCCAACACGAGCCTTATTCCCATCAAATTTTTTAGCAAAAGCCTCTGCTGTTGACTGGTGACAACCATTCTGCAGCCTCTCAACAAATTCGATGCAACCTGCGTTTGAGAAGTGTTTATGTACTTCTGGATACATCTATAGGAAAGATAGGTTGTCCAACTCTTTTCTCAGTAAAGAACCACTGCGTATCCTTACCATCTGCAACTCGAAACCCCAAACGATTCTGCACACCAAACATTGTAAACTGTTATTCGGGCTAAGGTCTTGCGCTGGTGAAAGCACTCAGCTCTGTCTTTCAACATTAGAAATTTAACAAACATCTGTGAATGATGTGTGTTGGGGAAGCGATGAACCGATTTGATGTTGTCAGTCGGGTAGTACAGCTCCTGTACCTGCGATAATGGATTCGAATTTGCCATTTCCGACGCCATGAGTGTGAAGCATGCGTCACTGAACAAGATCCGCTTTGTAATCCTATTTCGACGTGCAAACCCGAGTCTCCATCATTACCCACTTTCACCGGCGCATCATTCTTGATTTGCATGACATGGGATGATTGTATCATCATTAGATTTTTAAAAACGTGGATAAAACATACGTGATTCCCGCTTTCACCAGCTAACAGCCCATGGGAAATGCTCCTTAGTTGTTGCAAATCACCACTTTCAGTAGCGCACAAATTGTGAGAAATGCTCCTTAGCTATTGCAACTCACCACTTTCAGCAGCGCACAACTCGTGAGAAATGATCCTTAGCTGTTGAAAGTCACCATTTTCACTAGCGCGCACCCCGTGAGAAACATTCTTTGGATGTTTGAAAATCCCCACTTTCACCAGCTAATGACTTGTGAGAAAAGCTCCTTAGTTGTTGAAAGTTGTCGCTTTCACCAGCTAACCATCATCTTTCAAGCACGCGTTAGCTGTTGAAAACATTTTATGAAATTTTTAAAGAGAAGACCTTTGTGGGTCATCTTATTTCTAAGACAAAAATCAAAACCTAAGTCTTGCAGCTAGAAAAACTCAAAACCAATTTGAGAAAACTACCAATAGCCATGCTATCCACCACAAAATGCGACCATAGGGACGGGTTCATTATGGGAGCTAACAGGATCCAAAAAGATTCGAGAATATCCAAGATTTCTTTACAAAATTCAAGGATTTACTGTCGCAACTCAAAGCTTGTGGGGTTGATAAATCGAAGGAGGAGAAACAAATGTTTCTCACCATTCTCTCCAAGATTGGTCTTGAATTCTTAGTATTTGTATCTACATTCCATACTGTCATATTCACCTCTAGAGCCACCTAGAAGGTGCCTTCTCTTGAGGAATTTATCAAATCCCTGACACAAGAGCAAACCAAGCTCATCAACATGGGTGCAATCAAAGGCCCAAGGGAACATGCACTCATTGTGCATGATGGAAGACACAAATATCAGAAATATAAAGATGAAGATAAGAGGAAATCTCATGGACATACAAAGAAGGAAGGGTACACAAAACCCTTCATCGATGCCTCCGGATCCAAATGAGAAAATGGAAGAAAAGGAGAGAAATGCACATACTATCACAAAGGATTCCATTCGGAATCCGCATGCATGAAAAAACAAATAGATCTAATGTCTTAGATACTTCAGCAAAACAACCTTGGAGATCACATCCCCGAGGGTGCAAAGAAGAAGAAGCCAAAAGATATGCATTCCAAGAAAGGCAATTCTAGCCATGCCTTGATTGTCATCAACTCCTCTCCCGATGCTTGGATCATAGATTCAGGAGCATCACATCACATGGATGCCTCAAAAGTAGTATATTATTAATTGGATGCATGCAAAGGTCCTCCTATTCTGATGGGGGACAACTCTTATGTCGAAGTCACCAACAAAGGAAGGATTGAACTCACCAACGGAAGTTTCGAGATTATGATGCTTGTTCCCAAGCTTTCTGTCAATATTCTCTTCATGTATCAGATGAAAATTTCCGGCACTGGAAAGAAATTCGTATTCACACCAAATGTCATGGACATATACGACATGCAAACCAGCTCCAAGGTTTCTACCGGTGAGGTAAATCATCAGTCTAGATTGTATACATTTTATGAATTCATTGAACCTGATTCTGCTTTACTTCTTACTCATGCTGATGAAAGTAGTAGCATATGGCATGAAAGGTTTGTACATTCGAATTTCAAATACATGCAACATCTTAGCAAGCACAAATTAGTTGATGGTCTACCAAACATCCATTTCTCCAAGGGAGTATGTGAGGGATGTGTTCTCAGAAAACACCCTCAAGAGAATTTGACAAGGGAAAGTCTCAGCGAGCTTCCGCACCTTTAGATCTGATCCACAGTTACCTCATGGGTCCTTTTTCACATCCATCGATCAGAAAAGCGAGTTTTGTTCTCATTTTTTTTGATGATTTCTCACGTTTTACATAGATCTACTTTCTCAGGAAAAAATCTGAGGTATTTCAACACCTCAAAGATTTCAAATCTTTGGTTGAGACACAGTCCGGAAAGAAGATCAAAGTCCTATGAACTAATAACGGGGGAGAGTATGTGAATCATGAGATCCAAAATATTTTCCATGAGGCAAGGATTCAGTTGCAGCATACAGTTCCCTACACTCCGCAACAAAACAGAGTTGCTGAGAAAAACAACCAATCTCTAAAGAAGATGGCATCTTGCATGTTGCATGCAAAGTCACTACCACAAAGACTATGGGCCAAAGCACTTAACTGTGCAACATACATCCAAAATATATCTCCTCATAGATCTGTCAAGGATAAGACCCCCTATGAGGCTTGGATCGGCCTCAAACCGAAAGTGACCCACTTTTGCATTTTTGCTTCTCATGCATGGGCTCAGATTCCCTCTGAAAAGAGGAAGGCACTTGATCCACAAAGCACTGAGTGAATTTTTGTTGGATACCTTGATGGTGTGAAGGGATATAGGCTTATTGATCTTTCCTCAAACAGGCTCATCATTGAGCATAGTGTCCAATTCGAGGAAAGTGTCTCGCATGTACCTCAGCAGCCGCATGCAGACACCTTTACTCTTCCACCTGTCTGAGATGATGAGCATGCACATGTTGACTCTTCTTCAGACGAGAGTTCTGATTCAGAGGACTCAGAGGATTCAGGTTCAGAGTCAGAGTTAGTATAGTCAGATGCAAATTCATAGCATCCAAATGTAGTTGCAAATCCAGAGTAGAGGCCCAAGTGGGCACAGACTATTCTTCAGGATGCAGGGGATCTCGTAGGTGATCCAGCTAATACTAGGAGGACTCGATCTGATTTCAAGGAGCCTCCTATTGCACTCACTACCACTGAACCATTGCCTTCTAGGCATATTTTCTTGGTTCAGTCTTCATATCCATAGTCTTATGGTGAGGCTACTGGAAATCCCTTTTGGGAATCTACCATGCAAGAGGAGTACAACTCCCTCCTCGAGAACCAGACTTGGGATCTACTTCCCCTTCCTTCTAGGAGGAAACTTGTTGGATGTAGATGGGTCTACAGGACCAAGAGCATAGTGGATGGATTCATGGTATTGACTATGATGAGACCTTCACTCCAGTAGTGAAGATGGATTCCATTTGATTGGCCCTTGCCATTGCGGCAGCCAAGGGATGGGAAGTCCATCAGATGGACGTGAAGAATGAATTTCTTCACAGTGATCTCTCTGAGGAGATCTAAATGGAGAAGACCTAGGGATTTATGCAAGACTCATCTTTGGTTTGTCAATTGAAGAAGTCACTTTATGGCCTCAAGCAGGCTCTGAGTTTTTTCACAGAACTTTGTACGTTGTAAATCAGACCCAAATGTATACATGCTCAGGATGGCTGATTCACTTCTACTTTTAGTTCTGTACGTCAATGATTTTTTGGTCACCGGTTGCTCGAATTCAGGGATTGTTGTAGTCAAGAGGATTCTTCATGACAGGTTTTTGATGACAGACATGGGTCCACTACACTTCTTCCTTGGACTTGAGATCAGTCAAGATGCATCAGGCATCAAACTGTCTCAAGTCAAGTATGCACGAGATCTCCTTGAGATATTTCACATGACAGACTGCAAGTCTGCTCCGACTCCTTTCCTATCAGGAGTCAAACTTGAGGATGGC
>SNQJ01S0173819.1:0-10306 GCA_010110895.2 Picea sitchensis | reverse complement strand
GCACTTCTCCAAATCTTGGATTTGTGCTGCTGTCGCACTGGCAACCGCATCAGGTTTCAGTTCAGTTCCCTTCGCAATGTTCCAGACACCATAGCCCTCCATGAGCATCTTCATATTGAATTTCCAGTTAATGAAGTTCGATCCATATAACTTGTTAGCTTCATTGAGGTAGGTCTCTGCCAGCAGATTTGTCATCGCTACAATTTATTCTCTACAAGTGAATCACCAAGGATATGCAACTTTTTGTCTCTCTACCTTCAGATACCACCGATCTGTCTCAATCTTGGCTATGAAAATAACCTCAGCACACCCTTCCTCTCTGGGTTCTTGTGCTAGATTTTTGAATGCCCAAATCACCAAACTTTTGTTTCCATAAAACAAATGGTCACACACAAAATCTCACAAATAGTATTCTCTTGAATAATCCACTTTTAAAGTTTATACTTCAAAATAAACCCCACAAAAAATTCACTTTGAATAAAAATTCACTTCAAAATAAAACCCACTTTAATAAATTTTATAATCCACATAAAGTTTAAACTCCACATGCATTCACTTTATCCACTTTTAACCCATTGTCACCTTACACTTTAATAAAATATATCCATTTATTAAAAAAACGTATCCACTTAATAAAAAAACGTGAGTGATATTCACATGCAAGCTATATAAAATTCACGCATGCAAAATCCACTTTAACAAATATGACTCATGCTCAGACTCTTCCATGCGATTTCAACCTTATGATCTTCCATGCTCTACCATGCGATTTCAACCTTATGATCTTCCATGCTCTACCACGCGATTTCACAAATGCAACAGAGAGATTTGCACCATATCTCAAAAAACTCATGCATGCATGCACGATTTTCACCTCCACGATTTTCAACTCCACACATGCATAAACACCAGGGTTTCCGCACCTCACACAATAGTAGACTGCAGGGAGTCTGCACCTTATGACTAACTTGGGTGCGGAAATAGTTAAATCCTTCTGCACTATAACTTAATTTCGACCACAGAAATTTCTCCATTTTCGATGCATGGAAAGGTCAAGTAGTGTGTCATTGCACCCATCGAGAGGAGGGACTTGCAGACCTCCATAAATTTACGCACCTCTCCCCGTGGGTCTGATACCAAAATAAAATATGCAAAAACAAACACATGGTGAGGCTACTCTCACTTCTCTATTATTAAATGAAGACTGATTACATTCTTAAATAGGAAAAGACTCTACTGATTCGGTTACATGCAAACCACAAACCACTAGACTCTACACACAGAGAACTACGAACTGACTCTTACAACTAACTCTTAGAACTGGCACTTACAACTGGCACTTACTCTATAATTTCCAAGTAAAACAAGTTTTCAACACAAGTGGCTACAGTAAAAATAAAGCTTGGTCCCAAGTGTAAATAAAATAATCTCTTTAGTGATTTCCAAGCATGATCGCATCGATTAGTCTAAAAGAGATAAGTTGTAGAAGAATATTGTATATGTGGGGCTAAAAAAATAGAAAATTACATAGAGCATAGAAAAGTCCAATATGAACAACCAAATACATACTAAGGTACCCCTAACAATCAATCAATTCGCATCCCTTCAATGGTTGCAGCAAGCTACCCAATTGTGAGATAATCTATGAAGGGTTAATAAAATTTCCTAAAACTTTCATTTATTAAAAAATTACTTATGCTGGATATTAACTAACAACACTCCGAGGCCACACATTGTTAGGATAAAATTTTACTTATTATAAAATTCTACAATACTATACCACTGAGCTAGATCAATCACTCGACTGTCGAGTTGAAGTGATATTGATACCTCACAATAAATTAATTACAACACAGTCTTGGAATAAGCATTCAATAATTAATGAAAAATAGAGAAATACTTATGGACCAATTAGAAGGGAATCAAATTCTTGACATTAAGTTTCATTTTGAAATATTAGGGAATCGTTTTAGAATTCGATCATGGGTACAACGCAATAACAATTACAATTATTTTTTTTTAATAGAGATTCTAACTCTCCAATTTTATTCCATACTAACCACTAATGTTTTTGTACAAGGGAATAAATTAATCATAAGGTAGTCAACAACAGATGACCCCATTTCTCCAATGGCATAAGATCCAAAAATAATAGGAACACAATTTATTTATCAAGATGATTCTATCAACAATTAATCAACAAAATACTCTAACCCAAAATGATGTCGTTGAATGATCTTCAATTATTTATTTGCGCAAATTTCCTCCTCCTTGCCTACTAATACACAAAATTCACTGGTACCTCCCAGCCAACGCTAGGGGTACTCCTCTTCCCCCTTATCCCCCTGAGCCGCAAAAGGCCCACACACACAAAACCATAAATCCTCTAGCTCCAAGTTTACCTCGCAAGGTAGATCCACCACTCTCTCTCAAGCTAGGTATCCCAACTCTCACAAGTAAAACTAGTGAAGAATAATGCGACAACATAACTTTACCCATAACCAGTGTGATCCCTTTTCCATCATAACCATTTGGTTTATAAGAATTTCCTCACTGACACATCCCCACTTGCATAATTAATTATTTTTTAATTGATTAAATTATAATTAATCCTCCTCACACTTGTCACCCTCTACCCATGTTGTACAAGTAATTGCATATCTTAATTTAATTTAAAGCCAATTTACCTCACATTTCCCAAATGTTTTCCTAAAATCGCTCCTAGTTGTCTCTTTATTTCTCATATTCCCATTTAATGACTAATGCCCTACTAAATATGAGTTTATTTAAAATAAGAGTCTTCTTCTAGTTAAACTAGTGGTAGCTAGACTCTAGATTCCTTTCAATAAGTACCACATTCTATCATCTTTATTTCTTTCTTATTTTAAAACTACCTTTTAATATTTTCTTACAGGTATGTGACTTACATCAATTCTTTAGGTATATTTCACCTTTTCTTAATTCTTAACTTGATTTACTTCATTCCTTTTTAATTTAATTTATAATTTAGTTTTAGTTTCTTAGCAAACTTAGGCTTAGGCTTAATTTCTCCCCTCCTTTTTTTTGAATAGGCTTGGAATTTCATTGAGATTTTAAATTAATAATTTCAATCTTTTATTAATTAATTAGATCTGGCAAGGCCCAAAGGTTTTCAAGGTTTATAATTCTTCTTTCCATGTTTTCTAGGCCACCTAGATTCATTGGCTCAATTTTCATTTGTGCAACGTTCCCTTCAAGATACACTCCATGCTCCAAGGGTGTCACTTGCTTTTGACTGGTTTTGGTAGTTTTCCAACCCTTGGAGTCAACACTCCATTCAGGAGAACTTGTGAGAGACTAATGACTTCTAAGGAATAAGGACTCTTCCTTATTGTGTGCCCCTTAGAATCTTCATGAGTGACTGCTAACCTACAATTTGTTAGATTTGCACACCCCTTATCATCTTCATGAGTGATCGTTAACCTATAATTTCATCCACGACGGGATTCCTAGTAGGTTGTGACACGGATGCTGCCACACCTCTCCCTCAATATCTGGTCTATGTGCATGGTCCATTTACTCCTTATGTGAGTTAGATTAGAAAGCATTCGTCAACCTTCATTCATTAACAAAACATTGTCACCGATCCATATAGACAATCATACTATACTCAATCATTTGTCACATATGCATAAATGAAATACTCAAACTAATACCATCCACTCGATGGCTAAATCGAGATTCCAAGGAGATCCATTGATTCCCTCGACATCCACAATTTGTCAAGTGTCCTGCACACACAGGGAAAACTCATCAATAACATCTGTTAATATATATATATCAAATAACGCTAAATCACAATCTTTAACATCATCATAAAATCCATAAGCAAAACAAATAACCATGTGTTATAACCGAATCCCTTGCATGCAAATCTCCTCAAAGAATAAGCTAATAACATATCCTCGCAAGAGCAAAATGTTACAAATACATACACTCTTCATACACATTACTTCACATATTTTGGTGATTAATTAGTGCTTTTTATTTTGGTATTTTTTATTTAAGAGTATAATATTAAGAAGTAAATTTTAATACATGCTATTTAACTTTCTTTGGTTATTGATTAGTTCCTTTCATTTTGGTATTTGTTATTTAAGAGTATAAGATTAATAAGTACATGTTTTTATTAAATTTGATTCATTAAATTTTTAATAGTAATTTGTTTAAGTCATTTCAAAAACTAAATTAATTTTAATAAATATCAATAAAACATTTTATTTTTATAAAGAACATTTGTCATAAAAGTTGCTTAAATAAGAAGTCTTACAATTTTATAAACATACCATCGAATCCATCTCAATTGCATGCTTACATGATATACATACCATTCAATCCATTTAATTGCATGCTTACATAATATACACGTTAGTATACTATTATTCAATGATCTCAATCATGAAGGGTGCCCTATTTTCTTAGGAAACAGTGATCAAGATCCAAGCATCTCGACTATACAAAAGGATCTATATTCAATTCCATTAGACTAGGTAAAAATAAAACCTAAAGTCGTAAATGATCTCCAACCTATTTTATCATTGTAATATACAACCTTAAACAAATTCTTAATGGATATAATATTAGTATTTGCAAGCAACTTAATATATTACATGAATAACCATTATCTATTAATGAATATAAATTCATTTTAATGCTAAACCCAGAAGGATGAAATGTTTTTATTTAAATGGTATAACTCTTATATTTTTATTTATTTGAGAATCTAGTTGATCTTATTTTTTTTATTTCTATATATTATTCTTTACTAGGTATACAAATATTCTTATTCCAGTTTGTATATTTTAGTGACATATAATATTGGCGTTCTTTAGTTGTTCTACAAAATGTTTTTTATTGTCTGAATCTGGCGATATAAATTTCTACGAATCGTTATTTTTTGTTGGTCAAAATCCATTTATGATTGCAGAAATGGATTCAACATGATGAAAACCCTCTCAAACACATCAATTATACATAAATAATCACTTAAATCTACAAATCCAGCAATTTCTCACCGGATTTTGAGCAAATGTCCCTGAAAAAATCACTCATTTCATAGAACGTTTATCCTACCGCTATAATATTTGTAGTAAGATAATTTTATTAAAAAAGAGGAAATATATATTAATATTCAATGTTGCATAGACGATCTATAAAAACTTAAGAAGTGGCAAAACAAAAGAAAGAAATACAAGAAAACATTAATATAAGTGTAATCATTAATATAATATAATATTAAAATTATTTAAGCATAGAGGGGCTTCCGCAGTGCAACATATTAGATCTCATTTTTGGGATTAACTATATAGAGTAAGTCATTAATCTATGACCCATATCCATGAGTATTAGTCGCAACTCACCAATAATTTTCATGATTTGAATAATCCACTTAACACTCATTACATCGGGTGATGCTCACAGGGTTGAAGAAGCGGGATTGAAACCAACGAAATGAATCACATATCATCAATCATCACTTTCGGGGCTTGCACCCGGTAACCATGACTTCCCATGTGGTAACCCATCCCAAGACACCTTTGCCTCAAACGCGCTTAACTGCGGAGTTTTCCCCACAATCAACCCCACTTAGCTTGCTACCCCATTTGCAAAACCTTAGCAAGTGGGATAGCAAGCTAAGTGAGCTTGATTGTTGGGAAAACTCCACAATTAAGCGCACTTAAGCCAGAGGCGTATTGGGATGGGTGACCACCTGGGAAGTCCTGGTTACCGAGTGTAAGCCCCGGAAGTGATGATTGATGCTATGCGATTCATTTCGTTGGTTTCAATCCTGCTTCTTCACCCATGTGAGCATCACCCAATGCAATGAGTGTTAAGTGGACTATTCAAATCATGAGAATTATTAGTGAGTTGCGACTAATACTCATGGATATGGGTCATAGATTAATGACTTACTCTACGCAGTTAATCCCAAAAATGATATTAAAATTGTTATTATTAACTAATATTAATAGAAAAAAAAACAAGGAAAACTCAACTAAAATCATTAAGATGTTTTAATAGAATAAAATCCTACCAAAATAAGGAACATAGTATCACCATTAATATTACTAATAGATATTAAAAAGGATAATACCACTTAATATTGATTATAATGTATGATGATGATGATGATGATGAAGATGATGGTTAACGTCCACTGAGAGAAAAATTGGTCTATGATACCTTAGGAAAAGTAAGAGATTACTTAGATTGCTTTAAAATATTTTTCGTTGATTGAAAAACGTTAAGATAAGAGTTCCAATATCACTAAAAACAAATTGGTGACTTATAATGTTTTTTTTTTGTTTGTTAATTTGTGCGGGACCTGTTGGCTATGCGATTAACCTGTGGCTTGAGAAACCACGACTCAGGGGCATCTAAGTCGTCAAAATCACCCGGGGATCGCACTCGGCCTGAGCCACACCAACCCTTAACATGGTTGGATTTTTTGTCCCCGCAGGTTTCGAACCGATGACTTTAACATCACAAAGTGGCTTAACAACACACTCCATCACTGACTGTCCTACACCTCGGGGACTGGTGGCTTATAATGTTATAAAGGTGGGTATTGTGACAAATATTTTGAAATTGAGGTCTAATTTGGGTATACTCAAGGCATTCTAGGAGAAATTTCTTTTCATACTCAACCCTCCTTGTGTCACAAAGGTGACTGGTTTTTTCTTCCCATGGTGTTTTGGGGATCTCCCAATGCCCATTTTCACTATATACCTCATGAGAAGTAGTTCTTGTTTTAGCAATATTTATTCTCTTCTTTACACTAGTCAAAACAAATAGCTACTTTTGATATTAAAGGTTAGGGTTAACCACATCCTTATAACATCTTAATTTTAATTATCACACTATATATTCTCCTTAAATTTATATTGTAAAATATTTTTAATATCATCGGTATTCTGCAGAATAGTTTTTTCTTTTATTCCTCAATGATTTAGAAAAGACTTGGCATCATTATGTCATCCCTGCTTGAGCCATTCCTTATTTTTTCTAGAGTATCAAGAAATTTTGAGAAGCCTCTTGTTATCGATGTTGTTTATCTTGTTCTGATACATTAAGTACCTAATAATAGATGTGTTATCGACAGGGGAAGGGATCACTTCGATTAGGAGGATAAGATCAGGTGCATTGCCCTTAATTTTGAGATTATAAGTTACAAAATTATTTTGGATCCACTCTATATTTCTCTAGGATTCTCGAGAGATACTGCACCAAACTTGACATCCATATAAGATAAATATAGTGATAAGAGTCTCAAAGAGGAGGTTTTTCTTATCCCATAACCAAATGTATGCTAATTTACAATTATTTTCGAGTCCATAATAAGCTTTCCACCATTTATTTATCCTTTTCTCAATTCTATATTTCCAATTGAGTTTGTGATGAATATAATTTAAAATATACTTGTATGAATACATGTCCTCCAAGATGTTGTTTTCATATAGAAAATTACTATAGATAATCTTGTTGGATTTAATGATCATAAGCTTTGTTTTGTCAATACTCATAATCATACATGTCTTACTTGTAGTAGAGAAGAAGTCCATCAAATATAATAAATTTCTTGAAATTAATAAATAACATATAAAAAAAAAAAAGATACCAACAATGATATTATTAAAAGATATTAATAGATGTTAATAATAACAATTAACAAAGGATTAATAAAATCAATCACCATTCATTCACATTCATATTAATAGTAAGAACTAACCAATCTAATATAAAGAAATATTATGAAAGTATTAATGATCCATATTAATAAACTTGCTACTATGAATATGAATTATTAATATTAAAAAATACTGTTATAAAAAATTTAATAATAATATGATATTATTATAGTGTAATAATTATTATAAAAACCTAAAAAGGAGGATAAATTAAAGTGCAATAATGATAAATAGATAAAAAAAAAAAACAAGAAGAGAAATAAGTTAGGTTAACAAGAAAATAGAGAAGAAAATTAAATTAAACGAACAAATCAATAAACAAACCTGATTTTATGTGGTCTGTGTTGTAGGTTTTCTATATCATTGACAATTTCCATATTTGATGGATTTTTTGAAATGATTATCTTCCTTTACTAATATTTTTATGTCCTCCGAGCATATACACTGCTTGGTTGTGATAATGCTCCACTAGTATTGAGCAATGAGTATGATCCTTCTTGATATATGTTACATTTTCCTTAATCTTTACAAAATATGAATGTCTAGTTTCTCTTATGTAGCATCTACCATATGAATACTTAATTTTAAAGACCCCTTTGAGTTGGTGGTGGTCAATGATGTATTTTATGGAATTTATTTTCTGCTTGCTTAATGGTCTCCGTAGGCTCGGTGAGGTTGTGTTTTATTTCCTTCCTAAGACTTTTCCAATCTTGGCAATGACTACCTTGATGCAAGGCTAAGGCCTTCTTGTCAATGTTGTGGTTCGTAAGGGATTGGGGTTCACCATCTATTATTTCCATGGATTTACTTATTTCCTTTTTTATTTCACCATTATTAGATTGTGTGCTATTAAATACCTAAATTTGGTGGTACTTCTAACTTTCAATATGTTATTCACTACATATACCGATATCTCTTACCGATATCTCTCATGGCCATTTAAAAACCTTTATCTTTTGGTTTTTTTTCACCTATTTTTAATCTATTTAATATAGTTGTTCTTATTTTATTTTTTTCTATTAATACTAGTTATTAATAATAACGTTAACAATAATGTTTATATTAATAATTATGTTTATTGATAATATTATTAATATTAATAAATCACTAATATTTAATGTGATTCCATACTATATTAAATTAAATAACATAAAAGACAACATTAGGTATGGAAAAACATAACCATCAATTATTCACCACCTCATTTCCTTTCAAAAATGATGCCGCGGTGATCTCTACATAATTAGTGTTGTCACTAGAGTTTTCTCCTAGCTGCTATAGAGAAATGCCTAGCGCATTTTGAATAATGATTAATTGGTCATCGTCTTTGAGGCTTCTTGATGTGGGTTTGAATGATCCTTTCAACCATCACAAATAAGAAACAAAAAGGATGATTTCATTTGCTAAATATTTAAATCATAAGTATGGATAAAAGATTTAGATAGGCTAAACAAAACTTGGAAGGTATTCAGATATCCATTGATGATAAATCTAACTTTATGTCCAATAGAATAATAACACTCAATAATATTTTGAGTCATAAGTATGGATAGAAGATTTAGATAGGCTAAAAAAAAACTTGGAAGGTATTCATATATCCATTGATGATAAATCTAACTCTATGTCCAATAGAATAATAACACTGAATAAAAATATATTAACACGGGTCTTGATTTTCTTATAGAAAATCAAAAGAAAAACTATGAACAAATAAATGCTTTTAAGTTAACTACAACATAAGCTGCATTGAATTGTACCTATTACAATCTAAATGAATGAAAGAAAAGAAAAAAAAGGATCAATGTGAACATAATAAACATAACACAGAAGAAAAAAAAAACAAAAAAAACATGATTTAACATAATGAGGTCTTAGAATCTCCTTGTTTCTGCCAAATATTTTTTTATTGAACAGACTTGCATTACATTTCCAGACCCTAAAGGCTCTCGGGAAGCCAAACCTGTATTACATTCACCAACATAGTATAAATACCAGACCCTAAAGGCTCTCGGGAAGCCAAACCTGTATTACATTCACCAACATAGTATAAATAACAAAGTACAATAAACAATTTGATACCTATATCCAAGGGAACAATCATAACCATAGCCTAAGAATAAAAACAATCTGGGATTTCTTTGCAAGAAATTCAGGACAGTTGAAGTCGAATATGTTCAACACTGTGATCTAGAGTCATCTTCCTAATTACTGTACCACATGTAGGATTTGACAGCTAAAAATGGCCTGAAAATATAGAAATGATTCGATGTTGTCCACTGTTCCGCCACTTGTTATAGGAAATTCAGTTCTATAAATCTTGTCCATAAGGCTAGGATTTAAAATAGGCTTTCACACATCTCAAAAAATGTCGATTTTACATCTGCAATTTTGGTAATCCGATCTCTTTGAATTTCCTTAAGACTGAATATATTCCTTAAAATAGGCACTATCTCAGATAGTGCATATGTGCATAGTTTTTCAGTCGCCTCATATTGAAATGTGTTATAGGCAGCTAAGATATTACTAAGATTGGCGAGGTTTGTCGATTTCCTCATTCCATTTACACCCTCAAAGACAGT
>SNQJ01S0173818.1:0-10895 GCA_010110895.2 Picea sitchensis | reverse complement strand
TGTCAACGCACTCCTTGCGGACACTTCAACTGCACTCCTTGCAGGAATTCTCTGGCTCAAATAGAGAAACAATTGAAACTCATTCCTTCTTCCTCTCAGACTTCTACTCAACCATGAAATCATATACACAACATATAAAAGAAAATGTATAACAAGAAGCAAACATTCATGAGTATATCAACATCAATACAGAGAGAGCAACACAAACCATGAAATTGAATCAATCTCTTCTATTAATCCAAATCTCAGTACATGGGTGTTCTTACACAACTGTCTGCATGCTCTTGCTCTACCGCTTCTCCAGAATAATGTTACAATGCACAATGAGGGTGTCTATATCCCATTTCCCTCTTGCGCTCTAAAGCTATCAAATCTAGAATTGAATTTCTATCTACCTGCATTAACTACCTTAAATGTCGTCTACCTACTAAGGACGAGAGAAATCCACTCAAGGTCCATTTACAATATACAAGTGCACATTTTCTTAATGTTTCATTTAAGAATGCGCAACAACTTCCAAGGTGTTTTCAAAATTTGTGCTGGATTTTTCCAGCTGTCCTCCGCTTTTGCGTTGGCTCGCTTGATGTGTTGGCGATGCTCCTGCATCACAATACATGAAACCAAGTTGATTTTAAGTAACTCCTAAGTGTCTAAATATCCTAACATCCCCCTTAAGAACAACTTGGGATATCACTGAAGGATTTACAAAGGTGACACAATAGGATAAGGAAGGAGGCATTAGAGCCTATCCCCCCTTAATGACAACTTCCTAAACTCCTAACATAGATTGAAGTTTGGAAAACTTCACTTCTGTAAGAGACTTTGTGAATATATCATCAACTTGATCTTTGTAGGTCAAAAGAGAACTTCAATAAATCGTGAAGGAGATTTCAGATGAAGTGCATGTGTAGCTCTATCTGTTTGTTGCACTGATGTTGAACTGGGTGTTTATGGAACTTGATGGCACTCTGATTGTCACGCCAGAGGGTTGTCAGATGTTTCTATTGGAATCTAAACTCTGAGAGGACATGTTGAAGCCACAAGGCTTCTTGAATTGCATTAACCACTGCTTGGTACTATGCTTCTGTTGAAGAAAGGGAAATAGCTTGTTGTTTCTTAGAGGCCCAAGTGATAGGTCTTGAACCAAGGATGAAAATTTAACATGTATTTGAGTTTCGATCACAAGGGTTGACATCCCAATCTAGATCAATGAAACCAACGAATAAAGGATTCCCCCCTGAGTTGTAATGTATCTCAAACTAAGTTGTACGCAAAACATATCAAAGTATCCTTTTAGCTTCTTTCCAATGACTTTCATGGGGTGTTTTCATATACTAGGGAACAAGACCAACATCAAAGGAAATATCAGGATGGATATGATTCAAATATAAGAGGCTACCAACTAACTCATGGTACAAAGTGGCGTCAACTTTGGGAGAAGTACATGTGGAAACAAGTTTGACTCTAGACTAGAAGACAAAAGGGGATGGTTTAGAATCTTCCATGTGAAAGCGACGAACAAGGTCACAAGCATACTTAGAATAGGAAAGAAAGATTCATTCCTTAGTTTGAAAAACTTGGAGGCCAAGGAAATAGTGCAAATAGCCCAAGTCAGTCATTTCAAATTTCTTTTTAAGGTCGATATTCACATGGTTTAAAATTTTTGGGTCACTACCAGTGAGGATAAGGTCATCAAAATATATAACAAGGATTATGAGATGGCTTCCTACTTCCTTGGTATAGACATTAGGGTCAGAATTACATCTAGAAAAGCTCGTATCAAGAAGAAAGCAGTCCATTTTTTCATAACAAGATCAAACCACTTGCTTAATACCATAAAGAGATTTATTAAGGAGAAAATCAAGGTTAGAGTCACTCTAGACATAGCTAGGAGGTTATTCCATGTAGATTTCTTCTTGAAAATTCCCATGCAAGAAGGCATATTTAACATCCATTTGATGGACCTCCCATTTATGTGAGGTAGCAAGAGCAAGAACAAGGCATGTGGAATTCATTTTTGTTAGGGGGGAAAAGGTTTCATTATATTCAATGTCTTTAAATTGTTATAATCCTTTGGAAACTAACTTGGGCTTCTGTCTTTCAACACTTCCTTCTAATGCATACTTAGTTTTATATAGCCATTTACATTTGACAAGTTTTCTTTCTTTCAGAAGAGGTACATGATCCAAGGTATCCTTTTCCATTAAATAACTATACTCTTCATTTATTGTTGTATCCCAATCTAGATGATCTAAATCTTATGAAAATGTATCTGGATCATGATTCTCTGAAACTTGAGCCAAAAAAGAAGAGGCTCGCTGGAAATATGAATGTGTTTGACGTTGATTTGAAGGATCACCGACAATATCACCAGCTTCTTCTGAAGTTGAACAAACCCATCGGGGAATCTATGGTGTTGATGCAGGTTCAAGTTCAATGGAATCATATGGGAGGGTGAGTAGGAGGAGGTGCATTTTCATCCTAATAATCATCATCTGAAGAAAAATAAACTAGAATAGGAATAGAAGATGGCACAAACTCTGAAGATGGATCGTATACCGAAGAAGGAACAAACGCCAAATTAGGCTCGTAGGCCAATATATTTTCATCAAATTTAACATCTCTTCTAATAATAATTTCATTAGAATGAGTTTGAAGAATTTCATAACCTTTTACATCTTCAGAATAACCACCGAAAATGCACTTCTCACTTTTAGGCTGTAAATATTTCGTTTTCTCATCAGGAATGTGAACACATACTATACTGCCAAATACACGGAAATGGATTACATCTATCTTAATTTTATTCCATTCTTCTCCCAGTGTTATATTTTTTAGAGCCTTTGTGGGAGTGCAATTTACTATGTAATTTTCATATTTAATGGTTGTTGGCACAGGGGCAGACCCGGGGTTCAACACTACAACAGTGCATCGGCCCTTTCGGCAACACCTACGAAGTAGATGAAGTCTCACCCGAGGTAGAGGCAGGGGTGGTTGAAAGACTTAGGTGTCTTCAACCTTAGTTGGGACAAAGATCTGTGATTATATCACTTACAAATCACTTAGCATCGATCATTCATTACTATTCAATCACTATTCTACTTTTTAGATAGCACAGAGCATCGTAGCACTCACTTGGGTTTAATATATATTTAAGCACTTAGAAACAGTAAAATAGATCAGATCTGGTAGATCAAGCACATAGTATATTCTCATATATCATATCTAACATCCTACACATCATTAGCATTGAGCATAAGCAGATCTATCTAAACATCTCAAAGAACTTAGCATAAGGAGACATAAACACATCAATTCAGAGCACAAATCATAACACACAATATTTACATGGTTCACCCCCACCCTGGGGCTACATCCACCAACTCTTCTTCTTTATTATCGTCGGTCAGTCGGTTACAAGCACAGAGCCTCAAACCCTTAATCCACACATGACAAAAGATCTGTGCAACTTGCTAGATCCTTATTCCTTGCACTACAACACAAATCCTTTCACAACTTCTTACAACGGTTTTCACTTAGCTCCGAAAACCTCTTACAATCTTGCACAAAGAACTTACAAAACCTACTAGCACTTAGCTTACAGTTCTCCCATTACACACTTCCTACAATGCCTGTCCTTCTATTTATACATGCAAAAGTGGGCCTAAGCATGGGTAAACCCATGGGCCGACATCCTTTTCCCATTACATATTCCCAAAAATCCAAAAAGGACCTGAAAGTGGGCCAAGATCCTGTGATCTCTGCTTCGTCATGTGCTTCTCCTTCGAGAGGCTGTCAAAGTCCCAAAAATGGTCAAACATGAACAAGTAAGTCCCAAAACTTGGTCAAGGGCCAACAGGCCCCCAACACTCACCTGTGACTCGTCCCGAGTCACTCTAGTCTGAGAAATTCTACCTCGAACACCTTGAGCTTGGCTCGAGCTGCTTCGACCTGCTGCTTTGTTGTGGCCTCTTACTCGATGAATTCCAAGATCACTACATCGTTTACTAATCCTTCCAGGCATTGTTCTGTGGCGATGATGACCTGTTCTAGCTCTGCCCCCTAGATTTCGATCTCGGAAAGAAACATGCATGCCTTATCTTGCACAGGTTGGATTCATTGAGTGAATTCCATCACTTTGCTTTGAATCATATGGATCTGCTGCTGAGTTGTGCGTTGTTCGTGAGATATTTTCATTCTATCTACTATAGACAGGGCCTTCAGCTATGCTTGTAGCATATCCACATGTTTTTTAGCTTCCTGGAGTTGTGATTCCAGCGCCTGTAATTATGGATTCTCTATAAGGTTTTCATATGTCTGGGTGCTCTGGTCACTTAGTTGCTTGCACTCCAAGGCAAGATATTTTAATCTGTTAACTGTGTTGCGATCAGTTGCTTCTTGCTGGTCTCTTATCTCTTGAGGGGTTTCGGGCATAGTGCGGAGTTCTAGATCGACGATGCATTGCTAGAGCTTTTGGATTACCTCTTTGAGTTGCGCCACCTGTTGTGGAATCTGTTCTTTTGTTTGTACTTCGATGACTGTCACGAAGAGAAGTGCTCTATTGACCAGTTCCTTTATCTCAAGTTGCTCTGCGAGCAATTGTTCTTTGCTTTGTTGTATCTCTACTTTCTCTGCATTCCATTTTTCTTGGAGAGCAATACTTTCTCGTTCTAAAGTGTTTCACTACTCCATAAGAACTCCCTGTACCTATGTTAAAGCCTGAGTGGCTTGCGCTATTTCTTCTTGAGCTCATCGAAGGACAAATTCGACTGTGTAAACAATCTAGTGGAGTTGAGATGGCTCATCCCCCAGTTCCAATGTTCCTATTGTCAGAGGCATAGTGGAGACTATGTGGCTAGACTATAGTGTCTGCTGCACCCCTTGAAGTTCAATCTCAACTCAATTATACATCTACTCCTGCTTCGCTTCCTGCTTCTCTACTATCTCCAGTGCAGTATCATTCAGGGATGCAATGATGAAATTAAATTCATCAGAAGTGAGGGTAGTTTTCATCTTAGTTACATGGGTTTTAGGTTTCTTTCGGGTGGAAGATTTTGGCAGTGAAACCTTCCTTTTCTTTGAGGAGTCCTATTCGTCCCTAGGCGCTGGTATCTCATCTTTCTTCTGTTGCGTGTATGTACCTTCTACCTCTTTGCCATCAACCCCTTCATCTAGTGAGATGGAAGAATTTATTATAGATGCACTGTCTACATCGTGAACCTCTTCATCCTTCTTTGTCTTGCTCGGGCCTGGTGTATCCAACACAGTTTATGGGCTCTCTGTGTCGGATATTTCTGCGGGGTCCGTCGACCATTCCTTGGTGATCTCTTCAAGGTATTCTTCGGTCAACTTATAGTATGAATGCAGTTGTTGCTTATGATCTTCGACACACACTGTTATGTAGTTGAAATGGCGGTCCGCGTTGAATTTCATCAAGGGCTGAAACCTGTGGAGATTATTCGGGGTCATGCACGACACAGATTGGATGGAGAGCTTCAACTGGTTGTAATAAGTGTGAAAGACGACATTCCACTGCCATTGCTTGTTCATGTCGTTCGAGTACCACAGGGTAATAACTTCAGGGCCAGTGGTTCAAAGGGCTCTATGTCCGGGAAGGTCAAACCTTCCGGCATTTCCCATGCAATGAATATGATCAATATGAGAAGTCAGCTGAAATGGAACTCATACCCTTGGTCTTGCAAGTCCCTGTAGTCCAGTTCCAATTGGTTTGCTAAGTACTTCACCCAATTCATTTGAAGTCCCTCCGCGCACTTTCCTGCGAGGTATACTACGAAACCGGTGACTTGGGTCGGTCTGTTCTTCCGTACTAACTTCCCTACGAAGAGTTGACAGGCAAGGCACACTACGCCATTTTGAATAGAAACTACCTTGTAGCCTTGCATGCCCTTCTTGACATTGCCATAAGTCTCTTTGATCCTCTGCACTAGGGCTCTGTCTGTGGTCTTTCCAGGGTAAAACTCTTATGGGTCAGGGCCTTGCATGCTCAACCCTCTGATCTTGTGTATCAGTGTCAGATCGACCATGATGCGACAGTTTAACCATAAGTATCCTCCATGGTAGCTCGACAACAACAACTTGACATAGGCATTGAATTCCTGGTGTCCTCCAAAATGAAGGATCTTCATGACGTTCAACAAGGTGGAATACGTGAGTTCCATAGTCCATTACTGAGGGACGATCTTTGAGTTTTTTCCCTTCGTCTTCATCAGGTATTTATATGGAGAAATCATGTTGTACACCTTCCTATCTCCAAGGTTGAAGTCACTAAACTTCAAGGCTGTAATCTTATCCTGGTATGCGCGAACTGAACGTATCCCCTTCGGGAGGTACGCAATCTGCATGTATCCCCTTCAGGAGGTATGTAGTGAACAAAGTGTATTCAAAGACTTGGGGTACACTATCTCAGTTTATTGTGCCACTCAAAGGTGGGAGATAAGCAGGTAGAATGCTCAGAATCAGCTTAGCATTCGCAATATCATCTCTATGCTTCATTCTCTTTTCGTTGGTTGGTCGGGATGGTCTGGATAAAGAATTCGACGGGAGGCTTGCACTCCTCTCGTTGATGATTCATGTACTTCTGTATATAGTCCTCTTCCCGACATGGTTCTTTCAATCATTAAGTTGATCAAAACTTCTGTCATAGTTTCTTCTTTGACGGTGAACTCTTTGGACATATGCACTCGGGATGGATATCTTGGGTTCCCAAAGTAACATGGACACGACAATAGGTTAGAAGGAAAAGGCGTAGTGATCAATGGGTAATCTTAATCAAGGTTGTGAGCTCAAATTCTCAATTAGCAAAAGTGTTCTAGTTGCGTAGCGCGGCGGGATAAATAGACAAATTTGTAATGGATCGCTTGCAACAGATATGAAGGCTTCATTAACTCCATTCTTTCCATTATGGCACCATCCAACAGTCTAATGAAAAACCTTTATTTCCTTTCTGTCCATTCAGAGCGAAATTCGAATGGATATATCAGTCCCAGCGGCTATATTGCTTCACCATGATGAAGTGTCATAGGTCGTTGTTCTGATATCCCGAAGAAGCTCCCATTCTGCAATTTTTCTTTCTGTGATTCCCCCTCTGGGGCCTTCTGTAACTTTTCAATCTTATCCCTCTTCTTACCTATATTTCTATCCTTCTTTCCAGTAATCTTCAACTCGATATGTCTTTTTCCGTTCTGATTCCTATCTTCTTTTAGCATAGTCACTGTGCACTGTTGAGATTCTTTCCTGGGACTCAGGGGTAAGATTTCATATTTATATGGGATAGGTGCTTCAGTATTCTGTGAGTCCTCTAGTGTTCTTTCATATTCAATATCGGGGTCTCTAGTGTGAAGTAACTTCAATCTGTTCTCTTGTTCTTCAATCAACTGTGCATTCTTTCTGGCCATGAAATATTTTATCTCTTGTTGTTGTTTCTCCAAAACCTCTTGTTCTTCCCTTTGTCTGGCTTTATTCCTATCAATATAGGGTTTTCCCAGTAATATGGTAAACGGGGCACTGTCCTCAATAAACTTAATAATCTCAAAGTCTTCTCCTGTCGAAGTTCCATTAACATTCATAGATATCCCAGTGAGCTTTCCACATAGGTTACCAGTTTTCCTTTGAATAACCCTATTCCTCCTAATGAAGGTATCATAGCAGGCCTCCCTATAGCTTCTCAAGTTCTCTCTGTCATGATATTTACCTGGGTTTCCTCATATAGAACACAATCAATGTCGAAGTCCCCTATTCTTACTTCGATGCATTCTTTTTCTTTGAAGATCTCTGATAACCTAACATGTCGGTGGTCGTTCAAGGTTTCTTGCATCTATAGAAATACTTTCTCTGATTATTTCTAGAGTTTTTCCATAATCTGAGTTTCTAGATTTTCCTCAGGGTTTCCTTGGTTCAGATTCATTCATTCAAGCTTAGCAATCATTCTAGGGAAATCCAACACTTCATGGTCTAGAGATTTACAACAAAGACAACTAGATCTTCCACCAGGGCATTCCTTAGCTAGATGTCTCAGTTTTCTGCAGTTGTAACAGAGGGTCAATCCTCTCTTTCTTTTAAATGATCCCCAACCTCTTCTGTATTGCGCACTAGGATCATGGTAGCTAGCCTACAAAAAATTCTTTCTAGGATCCTACATCCATTTATTAGTCCAAATATTCTTTCTATGCATATGTATAACATATCTATCACTATTCTTACCAGATCGATTCATATCAAACCTTCTTTCATCTATCAGTGGTCTAGTTTTCAAACTAGGACAGACTCTATTAAACATACCTAGATCCATACTTTAGACACAAAAAATTTCCACTTATCTTACTTCTACAGAGCACAAAGATTCCAGATCTAAAACTTTTAACTATTATTACCTTTATCAGAGCACAAAGCTTATAGATCTTAGCTCTTTTAATCAGGATTTCTCCACTTTTACCTTTCTTAGAGTGCAAAGCATTCAGATGTCATTTATTTCTTCATATCCGACCTCTTTTCTTCATATCGGGCCTCTTTCTTTTAGATATGACCTTCTTTCTTTCAGATATAACCTTCTTTCTTTAGCACAAATCTTTATAAGTTGAGTAGAATATTGCACACTAGGGAACATATCTTCGCACAAGTCTTCCAGGTCAACTTTTTGCACAAAGATTCTTCTTCCTCAGTTCCCAACAATCAAAGTTTCAGGTACCGACAATGGAACCATTTTTTGGCATAGGGGAAGACCTGGGGTTCAACGCTACAACAATGCACCAACAAAACCCTAACTACCGGCCCTTTCGACAACACTTATGAAGGAGATGAAGTCTCACCTGAGGTAGAGGAAGGGGTGGTTGTAAGACTCAGGTGTCTGGAACCTTAGCTGGGACACAAATCTATGATTATATCGCTTACAGAGAACTTAGCATTGATCATTCATTACTATTCAATCACTATTCTACTTCGTAGACAACACAGAGCATCGTAGCACTCACTTGGGTTTAATATATATTTAAGAACTTAGCAATAGTAAAATAGATCAGATATGGTAGATCAAGGACATAGTATATTCTCATATATCAGATCTAACATCCTACACATCATCAACACTGAGCATAAGCATATCTATCTAAAAATCTCAAATCAATTAGTATAAGGAGACATAAACACATCAAGTCAGAGCACAAAGAATAGCACACAATATTTACATGGTTCACCCCTACCCTGGGGCTACGTCCACCAACTCTTCTTCTTTATTATCGTCGACCAGTCGGTTACAAGAACAGAGCCTCAAACCCTTACTCCGCACAGGATAGAAGATTTGCACATCTCGCTAGATCCTTCTTCCTTGCGCTACACCACAAATCCTTTCACAAATTCTTACAGTGGTTTTCACTTAGATCCGAAAACCTCTTACAGTCTTGCAGAAAGCACTTACAAAACTTACTAGCACTTAGCTTACATCGCATATAGGTTCTCCCATTCCACACTTCCTACATTCCCTATCCTTCTATTTATACATACAAAATTGGGCCTAAGCATGGGTAAAACCATGGTCCTACATCCCTTTCCCATTACATATTCCCCAAAACCCCAAAAGGACCCAAAAGTGGGCCGAGATCCCATGATCTTTGCTTCGTCTTGCACTCCTCGTTCGACAGGCTGTCGAAGTCCCAAAAGTGGTCAAACATGACCAAGTAAGTCCCAAAACTTGGTCAAGGGCCAACAATGGATTTCTCCCAATAACTAAGACTTGATCCCTTAGATTGGATTATACAATTAGACATTTCCTTTAAAGTGTGATTCTTTCTCTTAGAAACACCATTTTGTTGTTGGTTGTGGAGCCTAATTATCTTCCTAATTCAGAGGTCCTTTCTTTCAGTCGTCTTTATACCCCATGAAGACTTTACACCCAAGAAGTATGTACACTATTCCATGTGGGGGAGTGTAGAGGGGGTTTACCCCCTCTGAGGGGTCCAGGGGGGCTATCCCCCTGGCTGGGGAGTTCCGGGGTGAAGCCCCCGAAGGAAAAATTTCCTTGTAAATGTATATTGTAATTTCATTGTAAATCTGGACTGTTCATTATAAGGTCACAGATCTAATGGTAGAAATTATGTTATGAGGGAAATGTATTGCGGCTATGAATTATGGCGAGTATTGTATTCTGAGAGAGGAGATCGTGAGAGAAATAAGAGGAAGTTACAACAGGTTTTGCTGTAGGTTGTATCCCTTCATTTTCTAGATAATAATAAAGGAAGGACTTGGCAATTTCTCTGGTGGACGTAGCCCACACTGGGTGAACCACGTAAATTTGTTTCTCTATTGTATTGTGTATCTTCTATGTTTTGTTTCCGCATTTGTTTTATTTTATTGCTTTGCGGTCCTATTTTTCTAACAACTGGTATTAGAGAGAAAGGTAACTCGCAGGAAAAGAGGGTTCCTGGTTCGAGTGGGAGCAATGTCGGAAGATGGAAAGTTTAGGGTTGAGAAATTTAACAGCCAAAACTACCAGTTATGGAAGATGCATATGGAAGATTATTTATATCAGAAGGATATATTCCTACCATTGAGAGGAGTAGCAAAGAAGTTGACGGCCATGAAGGACGAAGAATGAGAGATTCTTGACAAAAATGCTCCAGGAACGATATGACTGAGCTTGGTAGTGTACGTGGCTTTCAATATTTCAAAAGAAAAGACAATGAAGGATCTGATGGACACGTTGGCTAAACTGTATGGAAAACCCTCAACGTCCAAAAAGGTATTTCTAATGAAGAGATTATTTAATATGAAGATGTTAGAAGGTGGGTCTGTTGCAGATCATTTAAATGAATTTAATACGTTTACTAATCAACTAAGTTCTGTAAAAGTGGACTTTGATGATGAGGTTAGGGCTCTTCTAATCT
>SNQJ01S0173817.1:0-20297 GCA_010110895.2 Picea sitchensis | reverse complement strand
CGTCATTGCCACAACAACCAACTTACCTAGATCAGGCCAGAGCTAGTTTAAGACAACAACAACCAAGAATCTCAATTTCAGAGCATATCTTAAGGCATAATTCAGAAATGTCACCTGGAAGAAAGGCATGCCAATTTCTCATTTGGAGGACGGATGAAAAGACATGTTCAAAGGCATTCAACTCTATATAACCTCAGAAGGCAGGTATGATAAGCTGATGCTATATCATTTCAAGCTTTTAGATCATTTCACAAGGAAAACTCTCCTAAATTTACCTTTCTTCTTTCACAAAAGCCTAACCAAAGTATGTAAAAAGATTAGGGCTGAAACTCTAAGTATGAAAAACACTCTTTGTCATTTCGGCCTGATCAAATTGATAATCCTAGAAGAACTAAGACAAAGAGGAAGGACTTGGAAACATTTTATTTTTTGGGAAGGCTTTGAAACCCAAACTCAGTCCATGAATGAGCAGAAGAAAGTTGGGAAAAAGCAATTAACTCCTTAGAGCAGCTCGAGGAGGAGGAGAACTCTTCCAGGACCACCAGAGGATAGGATTTCTGGCATAAAGTCTCAAAGATCAAAGAAAAAATTAGATTTTGAAACTACTTCAGAGAAACCTACAGTAAAGAAGACAAATATTCTAAATCTACCATACATAGACTCAGAAACAGAGCCAGAGAAAGAAGATGAAAGTCCAGCCATTAAAAGCCCTGAACACTCCATGGAATTTGCACAGGACTGTGAGACTTTTACTCCCACTGATGAAGGTGAAACATCAAAGAGAAAAAATTCAAAGAAATCACAAAAAATTAATCAACTAAAGGAAGTGATTGCTCAACAGGAGGTTTTGGAAAGAGTAATCAAGGTAAGACACAAATCTCTGTCTAACAATTTCGTAGAGACAAATGCAGCATTTGAGAAGTTGGCTCATGAGAGTGTCAAAGACAAAAAGAGAAAGAATAAAATCACCAAAGATTATAACAGTTTATGGTGGTTAGCAAAACGCCTTAAGAGGAAAATTAAGAAATTGAAGCAGAAGCATAAGTCGCATCTAGATCTACAAGTACTAGCCCATGTTGTTGTGAATATGCAGGGAGATAAATCAAAGACACACTAAGTTTTTGATAAAACAACAGTTTTGGAGGTGGAAGTTTCCTTTTTGGCCATGAAAAAACTTTCACCAGCGCAAAGGGTAAATTTACAACCAGTTAGCTGGTGAAAGGCAGAGCTTTCACCAGCTAACCAACGGATCATAAGGCGAATTAGCTGGTGAAAGCACAAAAATAAATTTTTGAAAGCTAAAGCTGGAGCAAGGCAATTTTCAAGTATTTAAAGAGGTTTAAGACCATCAAAAGATTAACCACTTAGTCAGGAAACACTCAGCATCAGAGATTTGTGGAGATTTTGAAGACCAAATGCTAAATTGGTCACCTAAAGTTTCGATTATGGTTAATTGAAGAAGTCCAGCTGTAGAAGACAGGTGCCTTTACCTTTCCATGACACAACAGAGTCCTGAAGCTGATGAAGTACAGATGTCAAAGATTGATATAGAAGATAGTTCGAGTTCTAGGAACTAGTCTTTGTTATCGATTGCATTAGTTAGTTTTATTTTCTATTTTTAGATACAGATCCAAGTTTTCAGGATCTTAAAAACTGATTGTAAAAGGCTATAAATGCCTATCTTTTCTAAGAGATAAGGGTTCAAACTGGGAATACATTTTGGCTACTRTATAGACTCTTATTGGATAATAGAAATTACAGTCTCCTTTTGCTTTCAATATCAGAAATATTCATGCATCTTGTTTCTGTACTTTATTTTAGTTTATCTTAGCTTTTAAATACTGTCATCTCTTTATTAAGCTCATAGACTTGAAGTGAAGGATTTCTTACTACCTTGCATTAAGCCCTACACCTAGTTGTATTTGGCAATCAAGATTAGTATTCTTCATCCTCCCCTTTAAATAATATCTGGTTTGATTATTGTTTTCTAAAAGAATTATTTCATTTGAATGTATGATGAGTTGTCTATTACATTAATCATTGAGTGATCCTATTGTTCCAAGCATACCTACACATTATATTCTTAAGTTACCAAGCATTCTTAGTCTACAACCCTAAGGAGTTTCTTAGAGTGATAACAGTAAGTACTCTAAGGACATATAAAAACATTAAGGAACTGAATGAGATGAGTTTGTGGGTGATCATTGCACTAGATAGAGATGATTTTTATCAGCAAATTAGGAAGTCCTATTGGAATGTTTCTCCAAGAGACATGACCTTAGGTCTTGATTTGGTGTTTTCTCATTTTGCTGAGGGAGTTTAGGGGGTCTCAAAATTTTCATTTAGCCAAAGAATTTTGTTGTGGGTGCTTCCTCTCTTGGGTAGTATTTCAACTTTTCTTTATGTAGGGGATATTGTGGGAGTTCGTTAGGTCTTTTATTTCCTATAGTTGAACTGAAGTTCAAGTATGTAGTGTTGGTTAGACTATGTAGGAATTTGAAGGGTATAGAGGAGATATTATGTCCTTGGAGCATCTCCTAGAGGTGTTACCTCGATGATTTTGTTTTTGAGGTAATCCCTAGTGTTCCAGTATTTTTAACTTTCCAATAATTCTCCCTATGTGTGTTTTCGGTCCAGGGAAATGTTGCGGCTTCCCATAGTGCAGGGAAATTTTGGTGTGGATCTTGGGGGATTGGGAGAGTATGTCTTGACTTCCTTTATGGTGGTTGAAGTTTGGTTTAAGTGGGTAATGTTGATAAAATGGGGTGATTATCTTGAATTTATAAAAGAGAGATGACCTCCTTGGAGCTCCCCCCAGTGGTATCACAGTTACTGTGAATCCACAGGTGCAAAATTTTCTCTCCTCAAGGAATATCATTATCTTATGGAGGGATTCTACTGGGAAAACAAATCATTTGGAGACATGTTTGCAAAAAGAGGATTAAACATATTTAGCACCATCTCTAAGAATTCCATAGCTGATAAGAGTGCTTTCAACCTGCCTGAATCCAACATCCAAGGAGCCAAGTGAAAACAAGCACAAAGAATCTTGGCACAAATAAAGGAGAATCCCAAGGCTTAGGGAACAGGGGCAGAGCAAGAAGCTAAGAAATATAAATAGATCTATAGTCAAAGTAACCCCCTTGAATTACAACAAAAATGGAGGAGTTGGTAAACAAAGCAAAACAAAGGAGTAAGCATATCCCAAAGCACATAATCAAGAAAGTATTTCAAGAATGGGTAAGGGATACTGGTTTCACAAGATCTAGAAACACCAAAGTATTGAGGGAAACAAAATTTTATTGGGTATCTAAGAATCTTGTTTCCCTATCACTAGAAGGTAAGGAGGATAAGAAGGAAAATTCACTGGATAGAATCAAGAGATTGGAAGCAATTTTCATTGTTTTGTGTAGACCGGCCTTTGGGATCGGTTTCAAAGTGATAGATTGGGATCCAGACAAAGAAGAGGAAATGGTGGACATTATAGGCACTTCAGACTCCTAGGAAACAAGTGCCAACCTGATCAACATTGAATATGATGATGCCACTTGGGAAATTATAAGGAGAATGATATCCTTAGTGAAGTAGGTCCAACCATGCCACCTCAAAATTGTTGGAGAAATTTCTATTTTTGACACACTAGTTCAGTGGGAGTAACACTAGTTCAATGGGAGTTAACTGAATAGTTCTATTTTAGACTTTCTAATCTTATATCATCACTATTATGAATGTATTCCTAATTATAACATTTCATTGCCTATATGAGTGAATATCACTCACTCATTGATAACATCATAATATGCATCGATTCTCATTATTCATTGTGTATCTCTCTTCCTTTTATTGATAATCTTTTTTGATGTATGCTTTAGCTAGATCTCCTGTGTAGGTTTCCATGAAACACTGAAATGGTATCAGAGCCAAGTTTCTTGGAGCAACTCAAACAAGCTAGAGAATAGAAAAAGAGTCTTTGAGAAAACCCAGTTTCCGCCATCGTTGCAGCCTATCCCTGTCGAAGGGTGCGACGATCACTCTCAAACTTAGGAATTTTTCTTTCTCCAGGCATCGTCGCAACCTAATACACAATTCATCTGGGGTGAGATGATTCATTTTTTCACAATCATCTCACTTTGTCCTTCACTAATGGTTCAACGATTTAGCATCATCGCACTGTGTCCTTCACTAAGGGTGCAATGATTCAGTAGCCCTCCAAAAATTGTTTTTTTTTGCAGTAAAATTACTATATCTCGAAATCTGTGATCTAGGTCGAGTTGAAATTTTTACCAGAGACATATAACATAGGGATGCTCATGCTCACCAAAAATCTCCAAAACCCATATCATATTTTAGGAGATATAACTATTTTATCATATCTATAGTTATCATAGCACCGTCACTCATATCTCAGAATCCACCATCTGGGTTTTCAATATCTTTTCAGAATCAATAGTAGGAATGGAGACGATGCAACTTATTCAATCAAGTTTGGTGATAATAATCATGCCGTACAACTATTTTGAATGGAAGCCGAAGGCCCCATTCCAAATCAAAAGAAAAGGACTATATAATTTGACGATGACGACAGAAACAGAGTCTACATCAGTGCTTGAGAAGACCAGATGGGAGAACCGTAAGGATGAGGCCACATGACTACTTCTTGAGTTAATCTCCATTAATTTATGGTTTCATGTTGCCACATGTAAGACTCCAAATGAGATCTGGACCACCTTGGAAGGACTCTTTGGAAAGAAGGATGATATGCGAGGTCATATGCTTGAGGTAGAGTTGAATACCTTAGACCCTAAAAGTTTTGATAATATACAAGATGTTTTTACTAAATTTAAATATTTTCTATTGAGATCATGTGAATGTGGTATTGACAAGTCTACACAAGAGAAATGACTTATTCTAACAATCTTGGCCAATCTAGGACTAGAATATGTTGTATATGTCTCCAATTTCCATTCTGGCATATGTCTTTTGGGCGCAAAGTGGAAAATGCCTACGATGGCTCAGTTCATTGAGTCTCTCACACAAGAGCAGACAAAACTCATATAGATGGGCCTCATGAAAGATCCCAAAGAACATGCACTCATCATGCATGATGGAAAAGGGTCATACAAACAAAACAAGAAGGAGGGATATTCCAAACCCTTTAATGATTCTTCAGTTTCCAAAGACTCTTCAGATTCCAAGAAGACAAAAAAGGGAAAGTAGTGCACTTACTACAATAAACTGAATCATGAAGAATCCACATGCATGAAGAAACAGATCGATCTTATGGAACAAGAACTTCAGCAGAACAACCCTGGAAACTTCATTCCAGAGGGAGTCAAGAAGAAGAAGGAAGAATATCATTCTCCTAAGAAAGGTAATCATCATGCTATGGTTGCAATTAATTCCTCATATGATTCATGGATTATAGATTCTGGTGCATCCCATCATATGACAGTGAAAGAGGAAGTTTTCTCTTCTTTGAGTCCATGCTCAAGACCCCCTATTCTCATGGAGGATGATACTCTAGTAGAAGTAGCAGGAGAAGGGAGAGTGTAACTCCACAATGGCAGTTTTGAGAACGTTCTACATGTTCCAAAGATTTCTATGAATCTTCTCTCAGTTTATCAGATCACTCAAAAAGGTAAAAAGGTTGAATTTACATCAGATTCAATTTCAGTAATTGACATGCATGACAATTCCATCATTGCAATTGGTGAGGTGGATCACTAGTCAAGGTTGTATAAATTCACTAAGTTTTCTGACGATGACTCCTCTATTCTACTTAGACATAAGGAGAGTACTTTGCATGCACCTCTAGTGCAACATGCATATACTCTTGTTCTTCCATCAGTTTCAGACATCAGAGATGATTCCATACACTCAAATTATGTACATGGAAATAAGCAGGTAGTACAACCAGATAAGAAGCCAATGCTAAAGATTCAACAGATGCCAAAGAAGGCATAGTTCACACTTTAGGAAGCATGTATCCTTGCAGGGAATCCATTGGATTCAAGGAGGACTTGATCTCAACATGAAGAGCCTTCTCATGTAATTTCAGCTACAGAACTTGTGATTCCCATGCATTTCTATATGGTTCAATCCACTGATCTGAAGAACTACAATAAGGTTATGGGCAGCCCATTATGGAAATCATCCATGCAGAAGAAGTATTACTCACTCCTACAGAACCAGACTTGGAATCTGGTTTCACTTCCACCAAAAAGGAATATTTTCAGGTGCAGATGGGTCCATAGGATCAAGAGATACAAAGCTAGACAGGTTGCCAAAGGACTTCATCAAATCCATAAATATTTCTACATATTCACGAAGACTTTCAGTGAGAAGAAGTTTCAGACTTTACGGGATCATCTTGCAGTGAAGAACACAGTTGCCTAGCAGCTTTCATTTTCTTCTTTTGATACATTATCTTTTGAGGGGGGGGGTTTGTTCCCATGTGGTTTTCCCTCTTTCCTCACTTTTATTCAGTGTTCATTAGTTTCATTGTACATGGGTACCTAATATGGCCTAGTTGTAGGGACTCATTTTTTACTCCAAAGTGATGTTCAGGGGTGGGTGTTGGAGAAATTTCTATTTTCGACACACTAGTTCAGTGGGAGTTAACTGATTAGTTCTATTTTAGACTTTTTAATCTTAGACCATCAATATTATGCATGCATTCCTAATTATAGGATGTCATTGCCTATATGTTGAATATCACTCACTCATTGATAACATGATAATATGCATTGATTCTCATTAGTCATTGTGTACGTCTCTTCCTTTTCTTGATAATATTTGTTTGTATATGCTTTAGCTAGATATCCTATGAAGGTTTCCATGAAACACTGACAAAAACTACAAAAACAATCATTTATGATATCCTAGGTTTCTCTAGCATATTTCTCTATTTTTATATTCTTAAGGGGCCCTCCAGATAGCCTTAAAATATATAAAGAACTGAAGATATATTATATATAAGAGGTTGTGCCAGAGGAAAAACAACTATAAAATTTTTACAAAAGATGGCTCAATATTGAGTGAGTCCTTTTCTATTATTCTTCTTTCAAAAAGTATAATAAGATGCATATACAGTCGAGCAATCCAACTGCCAAAAACTTTAATAAAATGTCCTAAGAGAAAAATGCCTTTAAAAAACATTAAATATTTAAAATCTCATGATTATGTCCTTGCAATTCATCTTGACCTGGTATGTTGTCTTTAGTTTCCATAGGTTTTTCTCCCCAACCTGCTTGAGCTTTGCTAGAGTTTCTAGCTTGCAAATTTGTTGTGGTTTTATTATTGGAGCCTAAGTTCGATTGTTGTGGAATTATTGTTGCTCAATTTTGATTGTGTTCTTGTTCAAGAGAGTCTAGATGACGAAGGAGGCATGAAACTATCCTTTCTAGTTCATTGATTCTCTTATTATCTTCTTATTTTCCTTTGGACGGATAGTACTCATGTTCAAGGGAGTCTAGTCTTTGTGAAATCATAGCTACTATGTGCTCAAGAGTGAAGGTCTGTTGGCTCTCCTTTTTAAAGGATTCAGTTCGTTGAAAGAGGGTCATGATAATCTTGTCTACATTTTTGGATTTTTTTTCATATTCCCTGAATTGAACCCGATATCCTTCAAATATGTCTTTGTGTCTTCATAGTATTCTTTGTATTTCACTCCATGATGGGTCCATGGTTTGCTGACCTATAGTTCCCTTGTTCCTGGAATTGTTTGGATTGCCCCAAATACTAGAACTTTAATTGGGTTTATGTAGTTTCCACTTATGACCAAAACAATTTCCCCCTATCTTCCAGAGGGTGCGTACTATAAAGTTGTGCAGGAGGTTAGTCCATAAACAAAAACCAATGGAAAACCAAACACCATTTAACTTTGAATTGATAATTGGTGTGTGGGTCCAAAAGGAGTTGTCTTGACTGCTCTCACAATTTCCTTCACACCAAGGGTCAGTGTAATTCATAATAGAGAAGGACTTGGGAAGAAAAAGACCCCTTGAGTGTAATGCTTGTCAAATGGGCCCCATTGATTGGATGAAAATTGAGAATATGTTCGGAGGAACACACGGGTCCATAAATTCTATCGAGATGGAGGTTAGACAAAGTGAAAGGGGGAATTTGTTGACACAAGGGAATGGTCGAAATGATTTCACCAGGAAGACTAAAGTTTGACCAAGGAATTTTATGAAATCCAAATGAAAGGGCAGTGCAAAAGTAAACCCAACACCCAAGATTAATAAACTGAAAACCCCCACAAAAGTAAACCCAACACATAGCACAAAATGAACAAAGGAGGAAAGAACTTAGATTAAATATGTTGCAAAGGTACTTGTATCCCAAGAGTTTTTTGGAGTTCCAGTGATGGTCCAACGAATGGTCACCTTCTACCTGAAAGAGTCCAAGCTCTGAACCATTCCCTTATCACTCTGTAACCTAGAAATTTGAATCCATTACATTCCTTATTAGATCAAAATCACACACGGGGGGGATTTTGATGAGACTCCTTTTGATGTTGGAATGCTTGAGGGATGGGACATTTAATTTGATTCTTTATCCGTCATCCTGGATATTTATGATGATCATCATTAACTTATGGTATAGGGAATTACCTTGTAATTCCATTAACCACTATAGTACCATTACCAAGACTTATTCCTCTCTTTCCTAATTTATCCACTTCTATGTTCACGTCGCACTTTATATGTAAAGTAGAGTTCTTGTTAAATTTCTTGAGAGCCTTGATAGAGTGAAACACTCCAGTGAGGAAGTTACCCCTACATTAGTCCCCTCGTAGAGTGTCAGTGCCTTGGCCTATGTATTAGTCTTTGTTTCTATTCCCCACGAGATGCCAATGGCATAATGACCTTCGGGTTTACATATTCCCCCCCTCCCCCTGCTCCCGTCGCCCCTTCTATATATATATATAATCATTATTAATATTTATTCTTTATGATTTATGTAATATTAATATTAATTATAATCTTAAGTATATATTTTTAATATGAAAATAAAATTTAGTGTAATATCTATTTTTTTTTGTTTATTTTTTAATTTTTTTTATTAATATTATTATTATTCGTGTGTATATTTTATTAATATTTTTAGGTATAAGTTGGTTAGTATTATCTATTATAATTTGACTTGTGAATATTAATTATAAAGGATTAATATTATTTCGTTTTTATTTGTCATCCATGTAGTCAACAATGGTAGTTTTCTAAGGTTCTCTAATTTTTCCATATTTATTAGCTAGGTTACCTTTCTTTGTCCTAATTATGGATCATGTTTATGATTCAAAATAGTAGAAAATATAATATGGCTACGGTAACTACTCCCACCATAGAAATCTCAAATAATTCTATATTTTTATATAATTATAATTAAATTTCAAAGTTTCATCATTGATCATGTCTATTTTTTTAATTTTTTAATTCTTTCTAAGTTAACAAGATTTTGGGTCTTAAAGGTAACTTTGTATTTATTAGAGGCTAACTTTGCTTTCTTTTTTTAATTAGATCACGTATTGGTAAAATTTGAGATACAATTGAACTTAAAGTTTATTAAATGTTCATGTTATTTTATTTTTTTTATTGTGGGGCTTTAATCCAAGAAGAATAAGATTTTTGGGATGGACAAGGAAGAGATTGAATACTCACAAATCTACTTGAAGGATGTTCTATATGGGCCTCTTCACCTATCTCTGAACATGGGAAGTGGGTCTTAACAAAACTTCTACCTTGGAGTACCTTCCATTGACTGTAGAAATATTAGACACATTAGGCTTGGAGGATAAAAATATCAATGTGTAGGTGGAGACAATCTTGGATGAGTGTATTTACTCTATTAGTACTTACAAGTATGTAGGGATAAAACCTGACTAGGGAACCCATGGTGGATCAACGACTAAGGATTGTGTTTATCAACTCTATGGAAAAATCTTGGTTCAAAATAGTCTTATTGTGTTGCATCCAAGGATAAAAATTGAAGTCTCCATTTTCTGTTAAGAGCCCTCTATTTCTTATGTAAATGAAAGTTAAAATAAAAATTACTTGTCAAATTTGAAATAATTTTTTTTTTAAATTGAAGGGTAAGGAAATTTTTCATAATATGTTCTACTCATTATTGTTTTTATGGGTTTTTCCCTTTATTAGTCATTTATTTTATGCATTTTTTTCCTATGCTATGACAATCAAAAGAAGGAATGATAACATTTTTTCCTTGTTCCATGGAAATGCAAGGCAATAATTGTTATCATTTTTATACAATACAATCCCATTGTCACAGAGCTCATTCCCATGTTACTATTAAGGCATGAATGTATCACCTATTTATTGACATTATAAATTGAGAGGTTTATATCATTTTTCTTATAAGCTACAACCTACTATAGCCTACAATTGAGTTGCTTGTTGGCATCCAACAATACCCTAGTAGTGGGGATCATATGCTTTGGTGGTGGTGAATCCTCTTACTACTTAGAAAAAGGAAGGGGAGGAAGAATTTGAATTCGATCTAGCTCCTCCCTCCCCCCACCTTTCCAATATTGCTTGCTCGAATTTACGAACATGTGGTTTTTTTTACCTCTAGCTATTGGTTTTATATCTTTCTTCTTTTTAACAAGAAAGAGCGAGATCTGAAATTTATATTTGGTCCATACTTTATGGGATCCAAGGGTTCATTGTATCTCTCCTTGTGGACCCTTTATTTCAATCTATAACAATAAACCACAGCATCCATGTTTGGGTTAGATTACTTCATCCATTGTTAATCTTCTAGGGTGATATCTCCCTCGGAGAAATTGGCAACAAATTGGGTCATTTCATTGATTGTGCAAAACCAAAAGGAATTGTATACTCTTGTGTGAGAATATGCATGGAGGTTGATTTGGAGAAGAGAATCCCAGAATCCCTGCAAATCAATCTTGATGGGTGTAGTCACTATCAAGCTCTAGATTATGAGAAGATTTGATTCAAATGCATGGCCTGCTATGCTTATGGAATTTTTGCTAAAAATTGTCCAAAAGAAGAGCATCCTCCTCTAAAGCAGCAATTAAGAAAGGATTAGAATTTCAATACAATTACAAATAGGTGTAGGAAATTTTAGTTCAAGGGGCCATATCCTCCAAAATCCATCACAAGAGGGTCAACCTTCGTCAAGTATCAATAAATTTGAAGCACTTGAGAGCCTAGATGGCTCAACAAATCCCAAAGACATGTAGAAGGAATATGTTGAAGAAACGACATTAGATATCAACTCTAGAACAACTCAACTTGACAACATTTCAAACCCACCCCTTAAGGATATTGTGGTTAATGCCCAAGAAGAAGAGAAGGAAGTAGAAGCAGAAGAGGAAGATGAATATGTAGATGAGTCAGAAGAGGAAGTAGAGGAAACAAAGGGGAAGAAAGGGAATCAGGTTTGGAAACGTAAAATGAAGGGGAATCCACTCTAAGTCCATTAAATCCTTCTTTTTAACTAAAGTCCTAAGAAAGAATGCCCCAAATCCCTCCCCTTCTCTTACAAGGGGAAGAAAATATAATCGGGACCAAGTTTCTTATGAAGCATAAATGAATGTTATGTTGGGATGTCAAGAAAGTCTTGGCTTTCCCTTTATTAAAGAGGGGTTAGAGAAATCATGCAATAACTGCGCTATGTTTTTGTATTTACCTTTGTAATCACTCTGTTAGAATCTATTCATGTCACCCAAGAAATTTGGAATCTTTTTTCTGAAGTCTATAGTAAGGCTTATTATGTAGTTACAGAGTGTCATTTTGTATCTTTCTCTAAACCTTTTGAAGCAACATTACGTATATTGTTGTATTATTAGTGTTATCACTGAAAAATCGTCTACAACATTACAAACAATGGTTGAAGAAATACATCAATTCCAACAACAATTAATACACCTACAACATCAAAATCCATCAAAAAGGCATAAAACTATATACTTGGTTCAAAAATCAAAGTGCACAAATTCACCAAAGGAAGTGCGCACACTGTACATAAAATGTGTGGGCCAACACATACCTAATTGTGCATTGTGCGACTGTCTACGAGAAAACCCATGCACTTCTCATGAACGACACATTTATGAATGTTGTCGGCCTCTCAACCACTTCTAGTCTGACCCCCAACATGATTTGACACTCAGATCTGAGTGAAATCTATCTTAGAGGCTGGTCAAGGGCTAGGAAGTTCCCTAAAAGGCCCCTTGTTCACATTATGAACTAGTTATATCTTGTCATGAATGGACACTATAAATATATGCCATGGGTGTGCTAGAAAAATAAGAACTTCAAGGTATTGTTATGCTGCAAGAATTATTCTTGGAGAATCCTCTTTTCTCTTTGAATCAGTCAAGCACTATAGCAAGGGCCATTCCACTCACCTCTTGAGAGGGTTGGCATTGTATTTCTTCACCATTGTTACTTGCCATTATATGAAGAGAAGAGATCTCTATTAGGGAACTCAAGATCCCTCCCAAGGAGGAAGAGGGGATTCATAAGTCCTTGCCTTTCTCTACGGTGCTAGCCTATCAATATATTGATCCATTGATAGCTATATGATTGTCATTTTCACGGTTCTAGTTCTTGCAAGTTTTCTAACATTTATTTATTTTTATTTTTATTTTTATCTCCTTGTTTCATGTGTATTTTGTTATCTAATCAACTAACAAACATGTGTTTTTTTTTTATGTCTAGCTACTGGTTTTATATATTTCTTCTTTTTAACAAGAAAGAGCAAGATCTGAAATTCATATTTGGGCCATACTTTATGGGATCCAAGGGAATGCATCTCTCCTTGTGGACCCTTAATTTCAATCTATAACAATAAACCACAACATCCATGTTTGGGTTAGATTACTTCATCTCTTGTTAATCTTCTGGGGTGATATCTCCCTCGGAGAAATTGGCAACAAATTGGGTCATTTCATTGATTGTGCAAAACCAAAAGGAATTGTATACTCTTGAGTGAGAATATGCATGGAGGTTGATTTGGAGAACGGAATCCCAGAAGCCCTACAAATCAATCTTGATGGGTGTAGTCACTATCAATCTCTAGATTATGAGAAGATTCGATTCAAATGCATGGCCTGCTATTCGTATGGATTTTTTTCTACAAATTGTCCAAAAGAATAGCATCCTCCTCTAAAGCAGCAGTTAAGAAAGGAGTACAAGTTCAATACAATTACAAATAGGTGTAGGAAATTTTAGTGCAAGGGGCCATATCCTCCAAAATCCATCACAAGAGGGCCAACCTTCATCAAGTATCAATAAATTTGAAGCACTTGAGAACCTAGATGTCTCAACAAATCCTAAATACATGCAGAAGGAAGATGTTGAAGAACCGACATTAGATATCAACTCTAGAACAAATCAACCTGACAACAGTTCAAACCCAACCCCTAAGGATATTGTGGTTAATGACCAAGAAGAAGAGAAGGAAGTAAAAGCAAAAGAGGAAGATGAATATGTAGATGAGTTAGAAGAGGAAGTAGAGGAAACAAAGGGGAAGAAAGGGAATCGGGTCTAGAAAAGAAAAATGAAGGGGAACCAGAATTGCAAGTCCACTCTAAGTCCACTAAATCATTCTTTTTAACTAAAGTCCTGAGAAAGAATGCCCCAAATCCCTCTCCTTCTCTTACAAGGGGAAGGAAATATAACCAGGACCAAGTTTCTTATGAAGCATAAATTAATATTATGTTGGGATGTCAGGAAAGTCTTGTCTTTCCCTTGATTAAAGAGGGGTTAGAGAAAGAATGCAATAACTATGCTATGTTTTTGTATTTACCTCTGTAATCACTTTGTTAGAATCTGTTCATGTCACCCAAGAAATTTGGAATGTTTTTTCTGAAGTCTATAGTAAGGCTTATTATGTAGTTACAAAGAGTCATTTTGTATATTTCTCTAAACTTTTTGAAGCATCATTATGTATATTGTTGTATCATTAGTGTTATCACTGAAAAATCGTCCACAACATTACAAACAATGGTTGAATAAAGACATCAATTCCAACAGCAATTAATACACCTACAACATCAAAATCCATCAAAAAGGCATAAAACTATATACTTGGTTCAAAAATCAAAGTGCATAAATTCACAAAAGGAAGCATGTGCACTGTACACAGACTGTGTGGGCCAACACATCCCTAATTGTGCATTGTGCGCATAATGCGTAGGATGTGTGACTGCTTACAAGAAAACTTCCACACTTCCTATGAACGACACATTTATGAATGTTGTCGGCCTCTCAACCACTTCCAGTCCGACCCCCAACATGATTTGACACTCAGATCTGAGAAAAATCTATCTTGGAGGTTGGTCAAGGGCTAGGAAGTGCCCTAAAAGGCCCCTTGTTCACATTATGAACCATTTATATCTTTTCATGAATGGACACTATAAATATATGCCTGGGTGTGCTAGAAAAATAATAACTTCAAGGTATTGTTATGCTGCAAGAATTCTTCTTGGAGAATCCTCTTTTATTTTTGAATCACTCAAGCACTATAGCAAGGGCCATTCCACTCACCTCTTGAGAGGATTGGAATTGTATTTGTTCACCATTGTTAGTTTCCATTGTATGAAGAGAAGATCTCTCTATTAGGGAACTCAATTTCCCTCCCAAGGAGGAAGAGGGGATTCATAAGTCCTTGACTTTCTCTACGGTGCTAGCCTATCAATATATTGATCCATTGGTAGCTATATGATTGTCATTTTCATGGTTCTAGTTCTTGCAAGTTTTCTAACATTTTTATCTATTTATTTACTTTTATTTTTATTTATCTCCTTATTTCATGTGTATTTGGTTATCTAATCAACTCACAACCCTCTGTCTTGTTTAGTTGGCTTAACTAGGAAAGTAAGTGTTGTGTTTTTTCTCACCTATGTGAAAAAACCAACACAACATATTGGCAACCATACTGGGGATGTGAATCAAATTCCTCCCTATTTAAGTCTTGAGAGAACTTCTTTCTAATTGTTTGTCTATGCAAGTACCAAAATCAGCCTAGTCCAGTATTCCAAATCCAGAATTCATATCCAAGGCAAGAGAATTTCATCTTGAAATTTATTTCCTGATGCATGACAGGAAGTGCGCAGCTTTCAAGGCACATAGACATGCACTCTGCGCTCTTTGTGCATAAGATATTTCATAAACCCACATATTATGTGCATTCTACGCACTTGGCGCGACTGACAGAACTACAACCCGTGCACAAGTTCAGTTTTTTTTAAATTGTAAGGGTTTTTTTGAGTAGTTTGAGGGCCCCTTTCCTTCAGATTTTAATTTCCTTCACTTTGTAAAGAAATCACACTTCACTTAGAGTCCTTTCTCACAAGAAAGGTTAGCTAACATAAGCACATAGGGGTAAAAAGAATCATTATTCTTCTCTTTGATTTTTTGCCACATGGATGGCTCATTTGGCATTTAAAACTCTGACTTAATATTATTTCTTTTTCAAAACATAATCAAATAATTTAGGACTAGAAATCAATTTTAACCCTCAAGTATGATCTTCCCACACACCCAAGTGTGATCTCGGGAATCAGAAAAAATGCTTAAAAGGAAATTTCATCTCCCTTAAATCATTAGGAGAGGAAAAAAAACCCATTGGGTACCCCTTAGTTTTGCAAATTATCTAAAAGCTTTGTAAGGGCCCATACATGCCCACATGTTTACAATCTTAGGATAGTTTAAAAAGTATTTCTTAGTCAAGACAACACTCTAGGAAAGTTTAAAAGATCAAGGGCCCATTCATGCCAACATGTCTACAATCCTAGGATAGTTTCAAAAGATTTTCTAGTATAGACAACATTCTAGGGAGTTTAAAGGATCAAGTAAGGACCCATATGTCCACATTTCTAGTTCTCTAGGGCTTTAAATATTCAGCAAGGTTGTACCAAAGAAACATAGTAAGCTAGGTAATAATATTTGTAAGGACCACATGAAGTCCACATTCTACAATCTTACACTTAACTTATTAAAAATAATTTTGCACAATTTCCACTTTCTTGCACATAAAGCCACTCATCACACACATAATCTCTATTAGAATAGTGGAGGTCGAAGTAAGATTTCTCTTTAAGTACCCACAAAGTACTTCAAAAAGAACTCTGAAAGATCTGACTACTTCTTTATAATTCACACCAATTTAATTCAAACGAGATTGGTCCATAACCCCAATCCCTCAGCCCACTCCATCTAAAACAATTTTAAGAACACACTAAAGCTTCCTCCACAGGAGGTGCCTAAAAGAAAATTTTAGTCTAGTAGGATCTCGGGGGTAGGTATCCAAATAACCCCCCATTATCAGGTTCTCACATTTGAAACAATATAATTTGAGAATAGGGATCCTTCAAATCCTCCAAGTCAAGTGTTCCTATACCATAAGGTAGGGAGATACCCATGAAGGGTCGAAGGCCAAGGTCTAGTTTTTATATGCATCCCTCCTTTAGTCACCCAACTCTTGTGAGGGTATCCAACTCGTGACCCATTTTTTAGGCCGAAAATTTAAATGTCGCACTTTGACCGAGGTACTTAGTGGCCAAACATAGGATATCTACCCAGGTGGCGGTTGTGGGCTATAATCGCACCTTGGTCAGATTTTTTGTGGTTATTGGGAAATATTGCCAACTCTTTTGGGCTATGCACCCTCTACCCCTCATTATAACTGACCACTTCAACCTTCACTAGTTCCTCTTCCAGTGGATTCAGACCCCACTGTCGAGTGTTATTGGAAGGCCCAGTGCTAAATTGAGAGGAAGAAAGATAGGTCTTTTAGGACATGAGCATTTATTTTTGTTTCCTCCCCACGAAGACAAAATCCACCTATCCACATGATTATTTATTTCATAGTTGATTTATGTATGATGTTCATTTGATTACATACAATTGTGAGTTCTACTATTTTGTGAAGGTAAAAAATGTAAAATTCACTTGTTCATTTATTTCTCTCTTGTCACCATTTGCACACATTCACTTTGCTAGTCGGAACCATAAAGGAACCAAAAAATCCCCATAGTTATAGACGCTTGCAAAATATCCCTCCTATTCTAGGAGGAATCCCTAGTCTTGCAAACTCATCGGATCAACCATCTCACACCCCAGTGAGTTCTATTGTCTTGGTATCAAATTTACTTGGTCCCACTTTTCTTGGGTCAAATACCTAAGGCAATCCATCTAGCAGTTCTCCTTCACAAGGAGGTGGGGGTCAAACTTGTTCTCAAGGAAGAAGTACCAACTCCCTAAATCCCTCTCAAGGGACAGGTACACTACCTACACACACAATGGATAGAACTAATCCTACGCAAAATCCCCCTTTTCCATACTTGTCATCCCTCAACATTCCTGATTTAACCAAACTCACAAATGACCCCATTTTACATGATGCCACTTGGCCCAATATGCCTACCAAGTTTCCTTCAAATATTCCAAAGTTTGAAGGAAAACCAGGGGAAGACCCTGCCAACCATGTTATGACCTTCCACTTATAGTTCTCTTCAAACAACATCATGGATGATTCCATCCACTTGAGTTTATTTCAAAGAACTCTCACTGGTTCATCAACCAAATAGTATGTGGGAGAAAAATCAGGGTCCCATGTGACCTTTGAATCATTGGCCAAGGCCTTTTTTTCCTTTTTTTCAATTACCAGTTCGTCACGACACTTGCTTAGAAATTCTCTCTGATTTCAAACAAACCACTACTATCCATATCGCTGACCACATCGATGAATGGCATCGACGACGTAGTTTCTGTAAAGAAGAAACCACCAAAGAACAACGTCTTGATTGGTTTCTTAAATCACTCGTCCCTGTGATTGCCAAAGATGTAACATCAACTTTTCCTCAATCATAGGAGGAATCCATCAACAAAGCCCAAAAATTCGACCTCATATATTCCCAATCAGGTTACTTATACATATTATTTCTTGATTCACATAGACCCCTACCATTTGGCCAGGACAAACCTAGGGTTTCTCATGTTGCAGATGGGTTGATTGGTTCTATGACACATCTCAACCCTTACAGACACCCATCACCTACTCATGGTGCAAATAAATATCCTCAACCATATGGAGGGACATCTTATTACCCTCCTCCCACTCACCAATATCCCTATCATGTTGTTCCCCCTCCACCATTGGGGGGACCCCCACCTATACTCATGATACATCTGGTCTCTCAATCAAGTATGGGTCCACCCCTAACCCCCATATATAACCCCAATAGTAATGGAAGTACTTCAACTTCGTATACTCCATATGGATCATCTCCACAAAACAATCCATATTTTCCATTTCCTGGTCCTCCCCAGCCGGTTGCTCCTCCACCAAGACAACCACATGTTGGCATTAAATTTGTTCATCCCTCTCCCATTCAACAGGTTCATTCTTTTGAATAGTTGAATACGACAAATCCGTCCCACCAGCTGAATAATGCCAAGAAGAAAGGAAAAAATAGAAACAATAACAACCCGAGACCAGGAGGAAACAACCCCCAACAAAATTGTCCTGTTGGGGAAAACTAGAGTCAAGGTAACCAACACCCCCAAGGGGGAAACAAGAACAATCAACCAAGACAAGGGAAGAAAAAAAATATCAGAACTAACTTCTCTTGCGCATTATGTGGTGAATATGGACATTATACTCACCACTTCCCCCAAATTGTCGATTACAAATGGATGAAAGAATCCATGAACACACAATGCCCTCTGACACCACCTGCCCCCCAGTCGTCCCCACAACATTATTTGGAACCTCCACCTCTAGTCGTTTTGAAAAAACCCATTCCACACCAAGGTGTGATGAATACCCAACAAGAGATAAACTATACCCCACCACAAATGGGGAAATATCAAAACCTAGGTCCCAATTAACCCAGAAATCTAACGGATCGTAGTATCCTCCATACTGGAGAAGAAGAGATTCTTCTGCAAACACCTGGTTGTCAATATGGCATGCACCACAACTCTACCCCAACCACCTCAGAAAAAACTTCATATACAATAGAACAACCATTGATGATCCCATTCCCTAACACTGAACCAAACCCCGCATACCTTGCATACCTTTACGACGAAATGTACATAATCCTCATGCTAGGGAAGCCCATAAATACAGTTTGGTCGATGACTTAGCACAATATTCTACAACCATGTTTGTGTTGGAGGTCCTCCAAGCCTGTCCATCACAACGCAAATTCTTTCTTTCTGCCTTGGGTGCAGTTGACCCAGTTGATACTCAACTAATCACCTTTGATTTGGATAGCAAAGAACCATGCCTCCCCACTCTGGTAACCTTTCAAATACCTGTTAAGATCCGAAACATCACAATTCATCGGTGGCTCATCGATGAAGGTGCATCCACATGCATCATGTCCAAAGTAGTATGACAGAAACTCGGTCACCTAAGCTAGTATCATCTACTATCACCCTGAGAGATTATGACGGTCATCCATCATCCCCTGAAGGGCTCTTCCAAAATGTCCCTATAGAACTCAGGGGAAAAACCATTTTGATTGACATTGAAGTTATTGACACCCCACTTGATTACAATATCTTTTTTGGGCGTAGCTAGATGTATGCTATGAAGGTGATAGCCTCTTCTATGTTCCGTACGATGGTGTTCCCCCATAACGGGAAAATCATCACCATGGACCAACTTACACATTACGAGCCTAATCATTCCACCAACATTGATAACATCCTCCCTCTTATCTGCACTAGCTTGGACATTTTTCCAATCATCGTCATCGACCCTGGAATATTCAAGGACCCATCCTTTTTAGGGACTTATCATGGAACACCACCTCTCCTAAACTCATCTATTTCAGCACAAGTGTGTGTATTTTCCTCTAACAAAACAAATATCAGAGACAATACTCCTCTCATTGAGTCCTCTCCCCCCATCGAAGTTCCATCATTTTGAAAACTACTGCCTCAGGAATTCCCTGAAAACACCACCGCACCACTTGTTCTGGATTCCCCCCCCCCTTCCAAGAGAAAATCCTGGTTTGGGAGACAGTCCCCCAAGCCATTACACAAATCACCTTTTTCTACCCCACCTAGAGTCCAAGCATTCCAGGTTGCTACTACCCTCACCCTTCCTAATGTGGTTCTCACCATCCATATATGGTATCTCCACCCACCCTCTATGGTTCCTACACCATCTCTCCCTCCTTAGACAGAGGGATTACCGATGTAGGTCCTAGTACAGGATCCTACCACACCACCCCAGTCCCAACTAGCAACAACACCACCACTACTGGGTGCAGACAAAGGAAGAACGAG
>SNQJ01S0173816.1:20307-35347 GCA_010110895.2 Picea sitchensis | reverse complement strand
ACAAACATTACACAGGGATTTTTCACCTGGAAACCCAAACCGGGAAAACCAGCATATATTATATTCATACATTGTGTTACATTGTTTACAATACAATATACATATAGGAGCCATCGGCATCCAAAACCCTAACCCAATGACCTAGATTAGTCCAAAACCCTAATTCCTTAACTGGAAATAGAAAACCATCGACAAAAAAACCATGTGCCGAAAAAACCAACTAAATATCATGTGGTCCCATAAATATGTCGTCCCGAAAATATGTCGTCCCGGTGTGAAAAAAAATTTCAGGGGGGCTCCACCCCCCTGCACCCCCCCTATAACCCCCATGTGCGCCCAGCGTAGACACTTAGACACTACTACTCGTGCAAAGAATATAACACATACCCAACAATATTCTCATAAGAAGGGTTGATTGAGGTGGTACCACTATGCAGTGCGCATAGAGAAAATATAATTTTCCATGAGTTATTGGAGTGCTACAATGTGGCTAAGTAAGCGTTGGTTGTGGAGCCTGATTATATTCCTGATTCATAAGTTTGTTTCAGTCGCGCTTGGACCCCATTCCCTAATAGGGGGGGTGTTTGGGGGATTTCCCCCCCACAACTATTTCCATGGGGGTCCAGGGGGGCTGACAATTTTTTTATCCCCCCCTGGAGAGGGATTCAGGGGAAGCACCCTTGAAGAAAAATATTGGGAAAAATTATCATGTAAAATATTTTAATCTCGTAATCAATCTAGATTGTTCATTATAAGGTCACATATCTGATGGTAGAAGTTATTTTTAGGATTGTTTTCCCTAGAAGGAAACCCTCTCTTATGATGGAATTGTATTGCGGCTTTGCATTATTGTAAATATTGTATTATGAGAGAAGATACTGTGAGAGAAATAAGAGGAAGTTACAGCAGGTCTTTTGTAGGTTGTATCCCTTAATTTTGCTGGATAATAAAAAGGAAGGGCCTGGAAATTTATCTGGTGGACGTAGCCCACACTAGTTGAACCATGTATATATGTGTCTCTATTGTAATGTGTATATTTTGTGTTTTATTTCCACATTTGTTTTATTTTATTTCTCTACATTCTTGTTTTTCTAACAACTAGTATCATAGTGAAAGGTAACTTGCAGGAAAAGAGGGTTTATGGTTCGAGTGGGAGAAATGGCGGAAGATGGAAAGTTTAGGGTCAAGAAATTTAACAAAAAAAACTACCAGTTATGGAAGATGCAAATGGAAGATTATTTATATCAGAAAGATATATTCCTACCATTGGGTGGAATAGCAAAGAAGTCAACAGCCATAAAGTATGAAGAATGTGAGGTTCTTGATAGAAAGGCACTAGGAACGATACGGCTGATCCTAGAAATGTCAGTGGCTTTCAATATTTCAAAAGAAAATACAACGAAGGAGTTGATGGATGCATTGGGTAAACTGTATGAAAAACCCTTGGCATCCAATAAGGTATTTCTAATGAAGAGATTATTTAATATGAAGATGCCAGAAAGTGGGTCTGTTGTAGATCATTTAAATGAATTTAATATGGTTACTAATTAGTTAAGTTCTGCAAAAGTGGAATTTGATGATGAGGTCAAGGCTCTTCTAATATTATGCTCATTTCTATAAATTTGGAATGGCTTGGTCGTGGCTATAAGTAACTCTGTCTTTGGTTCAAACACTCTAAAATTTGATGATGTTGTTGGTGTTATCCTTAGCGAGGAAATGCAAAGGAAAAGCACAGGTGAGACATCGGGTAATGTGTTGACTATGGAGAAGAGGGGAAGACAAAAGGATAAAGGAAAGGGCTCAGGGAACCATGGGAATTATAGGAAGGAAAGATCCAAATCCGTGTTGGGAAAGATAGAGTGATGGAATTGTGGGAAGAGAGGACATCTGAAGAAAGACTATAGAGCTCCAAAGAAACAAAGAGATGGAAAAAAGAAAAAAATCAAGAAGAAAATGTAACAGGTGATGTGTTACAAGATGCTTTGATTATTTCTATAGATAGTATTTATGATTCTTGGGTAGTAGATTCAGGGGCTTCATTTCATTCCACACCCCATAGGAAACATTTTCTAGATTATGTTCAAGGTGATTTTGGAAAGGTTCATTTGGGTGATGATGCACCATGCAAAATTGTTGGAATGGGTAACATACAAATAAAAAAAAGAATGGAAACCAATATTTATTGAAAGAGGTAATACATGTACCATATCTAAGGAAAAATATAATTTCAATAGGGAAGTTGGAAATTTAAGGTTGTATATCTATATTTACAGATAAAGCATGGAAGGTCACCAAAGGATCATTGGTGATAGAAAAAGGAGAGAAGGCACATACATTGTATTTATGTACTGGTAATATTGACTCTTCTATATCTTTAGATTCTATAGGATTGGATACAACATTGCGTAATCATAGGCTTGGACACATAAGTGAGAAGGAGATGCAGATACTTCATAAAATAAATTTGTTGCCAGATCTTAAACAAATTGATTTGTATTTCTTTGAGCATTTTGTTTATGGAAAACAAAAGAGAGTTATATTTATGAGAGTCGGAAAAGGAAAGAAGAGTGAAAGGTTATATATTGTGCATACAGATGTATGGGGACCATCTTAGGTATAATCTCTTGTTGGCTCTTGTTATTATGTTACTTTTATTGATGATGAAACTAGAAAAACTTGGGTTTATTGCATTCGACAAAAAACTGATGTTTTTGATACTTTTAAGGAATGGAAATATTTGGTTGAGAATGAGATAGGAAAAAGGATGAAGTGTCTCAAATAATAAAATGGAGGTGAATATTGAAACAAAGGGTTTGATTATTACTATTCATACCATGGAATTCGTAGAGAAAAAATAGTTCTAGGAACACCACAAGAAAATGGTGTGTCAGAAAGGATGAACAGGACAATCATGGAGTGTGCAAGGAGTATGAGATTGCATGTTGGGTTTCCCTTACAATTATGGGAAGATGTTGTAGATATTGTTGTTTACTTAATAAACATAAGACCTTCAATCTCTTTGGATGGTGGAATTCCATAGGAGGCACGGTCAGGAAAAAAGTTAAACTATTATTTTTTGAAGACTTTCGATTGTGAAGCATTTGTCCATATTGATAAAGAAAATAGAACAAAGCTTGAGGAAAAATCCAAGAACAGTACCTTTATTGGATACAGTGTTATTGATTTTGGTTATCGCTTATGGGATTATGAAAATCACAAAATCATTAGGAGTAGAGATGTCATATTCAATGAGAAGGTCATGTACAAAGATCAGTTGCAGGGAAAGAAACAGGAAAAAGAAAAACCAGAATATACAGTGCTTTATGAGATCACTGAAAAATAAATTCCAAAGGTACCAGAAAATAAAAATGGAAAACAACAGGAGAAATAGGTACCTCAAACTCCTGCAAGTGTTTTTAGAAGATATATCAGGTTAAGTAGACCCCCTGAACGATACTCTCCTTCATTGTACTATTTATTGTTGATTGGTTATGGTGAAATGGAAAATTATGAAGAGGAAATGTAGGTAGACACTAAAAGGAAGTGGGAGCAAGGCATGAATGAGGAAATGAATCACTTTTTAAATAAACATACTTTGAACTTGGTTCAATTTCCTGCAGGAAAAATATCATTCCAGAATAAATGGGTTTACAGGTTGAAGGAAGAAGATGGAGGAAAAATACGATACAAGGATAGAATTGTTGTAAAGGGGTTTGCACAAAAGAAAGGTATAGATTTTGATGAAATATTTTCTCTTGTTGTTAAGATGACTTCAATTAGGACTATTCTAAGTCTTGTGGTAGTAGAAGTTTTTCATATTGAACAATTAGATGTAAAACCAACTTTTCTCCATGGGGATTTGGAGGAAGAGATTTATATGCAGCAACCACAAGGGTATGAGGTCAAAGGAAAGGATAATGTGGTATGTAGGTTGAAGAAGAGCTTGTATAGACAAAAGAAATCTCCAAAGAAGTGGTATTTGAAGTTTGACAAGTTTATGATAGAACAAGGTTATAGTATATGTCATTATTATCACTATGTTTATTTTAAAAGGCCAGAAAAAGGAAGCTATATTATATTGCTATTGTATGTAGATGGCATGTTTGTTGCAGGGTCTAATATTGATGCAGAAGCATCACTCCATCCAGCCATGTGCCAGCCAGCTTATCATCACGTGCGCATTCAATGGGAAGAGAGAGGCGCAGCCCTCACGTCTTTCCAATTTTGAATTTTCATTTAATGTCTTAAATTCTTGTAACGCTGGTAGAGCCAAGACATGTGTATGAGCAGGCCTTAGTTAAAGAGATCGCCTTTAATGGTTGTAAGGCTGGGATCTAGATCTGATCTGGACTAGATAGTCATTTATTTTAAAATTCAATGTAATTGAATAGGGTAGGTAGCTTGGAGGGAAGATCTCAAAGAGAGCCCTCCTGCAAAAGATATTTTGATCTTGTTTTTGAGTTAGTCATGGTAGAAGGTAGAGCTCTTGCGAGAGCCAAGAGAAGAGAGAAATGAGACTCAGTTTCAGTCCAGTCTTTGTAACCTTGTACAGGCATTCACATTAATACAATCAGAGCAGTTTTCCCTGCATATTATTATGTTTATGTGTTCATGGATGAATGCTTTCATTTGTGTGTGATTATATGTTGTATATGTATGATTAGGCATGCATTTGTAGGAACAGACAGAATTCATTTTCTGTTGAGTTCTTTGATTCCAGATCTGGGGTTCTTTGAGGCTTCATGCAAGGAGTGCATGACAGAACCGCGGGTTCTAAAATCCATTGTAGGAGCACACTTCTGAGTTCTGCAGGATTCAGACGAAGACGTGCCAGGAGGGTGCACCAGCTGGAGTCATTGACTCAAGGAGAAACCTCAAGGTTGTTGAACACCTTGGAGGTAGAACTGTGCAGAGGAGGGCACAGGACAGACAAAATTGTTGAGGAATTTTGTGGAAGCACTGCCAGGAGAGCATTGAGCGTATGCATTGAAGGCACAAGAGAACTCTATCTTGAGTTCATTGAGAAGACAGAACCACTGCAGGTTTTGTAGAGATCTTCCAGGAGGGCATTAAGTGCGTGCATAGAGTGCACGGGAGGAGAACTCTATTGTGATTTCATTGAGGAAAACATAGTCACTAAGGGACTCTACAGAAGCTCTGCCAGGAGGGCATTGAGCAGGTTCATTGAGTGCATAGAAGAACTCTTAGAGTTCTGGGGAAGAAGAAGTGTCCAGGAGAAGACCTTCTTAGGGTTTTTGAACACCCTGCAAGCTCAGCAAGGAGTGCTTGAGAAAGAAGTTTCTAGGAGGGGACTTCCATCCCTTCAAGGAGAGAAAGTGACAGAGACCCTTTGAGGTCAGAGCCACAAAGAAGCTCAGAAGAGGTAGCACATTTGTATGTAGAAACCCTACAAGGAATGAAAATTTCAGAGTTTGAGAAAGCTCAGGAGGAGTAGTTCTTTTGTGCACAGAGCAGAGGCCTGCAAGTAGTTGCAGAGACCAGGAAGACCCTTTGTAGGGTTTAGAGCAGGAAGCTCAGGAGAGATAGCATCTCTAGGACACAAGTGAGTTCATCAGAGTTAGATCGAGCTCGTAGAGGAAGCAAAGGCCAAGGTCTTTGATACTGTGGAAATCTTCCAAGGTTCGGGAAGAAGAGAAAATCTCAGGAAGAAGCTACAGTTGTCATCAATTCAAGCACTGGAATAGATATGGATTGTTGAATTCATGTCCAGGTAGCAGGCAGGAGAGCACAGTGGAAGGAAGAACAAATCTGGGTCATTAGATCTGACCCAAATAGCCAATAGCCATCGGATCTGGGAGGAGATGCTCGAGGTTTAACCCTCGTATGCAAAGGAGAGGACCTGCAAAGTCCCAAAACAATGAAGCCATCGAGACCGTCCATCATTGGAGAGGATGCGTGGAAGAGATTCAGACCCATCGGGGTTTCGAATACCAGGAAGTTGAAGGACCAAGAGTTGATGAGTCACAGCATCGTAAACTCCCTACTTGCGAACTCCCGAAGAGATCGGGAGCGTCCATCTCAGAGGATGTGTGTTAAGGGATCCACGATTCGAGGATTCATACACTAGGGGATCGAGAGGGAAGAGTCTCCCAACATCGCGAAAGGAGATTTCGCAAAAGGATCAAGACCACCCATCAGGAGGACACGTGGTAGCAGTCGAGGTTTCGGGGAAGTCCCCGAAAGGAGGATTTCGGCATTCCGGATACTGGGAAGGCGAAGGGAAAGAATTCAGGATTATTGACCCATGAGATCCTGAAAGAACATGAGTCGTCGAATGTAGGAGGATCACAGCCGTTGATCCCAGCTAGGAGCGGAAGACCGGCATTTCATGGCTTGGTACTTCGGTATTTCAGATACTGGGAAGTCGAGGGAGCAAGGGTTGTTGCAATGGGAATCGTGAAGTCTCGAAGCGTTAAACCCCAAAATCATTGAAGTAGAAATGCCAGGTCATAAGACAGGGTCACGTGGACAGGACCCAGAGAAGGTAAGGCCATTCGGTAGTTTGGGGTTCAAGAGGATTTCGAAAATCCTGAAGACAAGTAATCGAGGCTCTTGGAGTTGAAACCCCAGAAGTCATGAAAGCGTGACGTGTCCTTGGAGAAGAACGTTGAAGGAGGGGATTTTAGGTTTCGACATTTCAGAGACCCCGCATACAGAGAGTCGGGCAACTTCATGTCGGAAGTCCCAAAGTCATGAAATGCAACTAATCTACAGATTAGGCTGTGGTCATACGAAAAGCGGTCACATGGAAGAGATGTGGACTGGGCTAAGTGTTGTTGAATCCATTTCATATTTCGGCATTTTGACATTCGAAGGGTCGAGGAGTCAGGGAACTCGACACGAAGATTTGCGAAGTCGTGAAATCTGAAAAGATCATATTGGCTTGGGTCGAAGGTCACATTTGATGGCCAAGGGGAGGTGAAGCTCACACCTTGTGCATGCTCACACGGGGGGGTTTCATAAGGACCTATGGATCGGGTTCGTTGGGTTCTAGTGAGAGCCGAAAGAACTGTTCCAGTTCTGCAGATCCGAAAAGAAGAGCGATCCTGTGTGGACTCTGGACTGAGGGTCGGGGGCCTATATCAGTGTGGTATCAAAGCTGAAATTATGTCTGTATATTGCAGGCAGAGGAGAAAAGGAAGATAGAGTATTGAAGCTCTATGATGATTGTTGCAGGTGTGTAGCAAACAAAGAGATAGTCAGGTGGACTGTAGGGAGAAGATGGAGGCACTAACATTTGCAGAGTGATAGTAGCAAGTTTGCCAGGAGGCCAGACAGGAGCATAAAAATGGCTATTAAAGGCCATGGACGTAGTCGCAAGAAGGACCGCCATCAGTAGGGAAAGGAGGCGATGGACAAAGAGATCACCGAGATCAGAGCGAGGATGGAAGATCTTTCATTACAGATGTAGTAGGATGAAAGATCAAGATGTGTGTATGAATGGCCCATTAGGAGGAAAGCGAAATGGCCGATTCATAAATTGTTGGCTAGAAGACAGTGGAGGTTGTTGAGAGGATGGTTGAGGCATGTTGAAGACCTCAACGAACCTGAGGAGGAAGTGGTTCAGGTATGTGAACCAGAGGCTGGGAGAAATCTCAGTGATAATGATGAGGAAGAGAGATCACTGGAAGATCTCAAAGACTTCCAGGAGGGCAGAGATGAAATTTCCAATTTCCATGTGGGAAATGAAATGAGGTCCAAGGATCTCATAGACTACCAAGAGGGCAGCAGAAAGTTCCTAAATTGCCAGGAGGGAAGAGGAAAATAAGTGAGACTATTTGAAAGTCTTGGGAGCTCAGAAGTGAGTTTGTGTCAGCAAGTAGTGTTGATGAAGATGGGATCGATGGATCTCATAGACTGTCAGGTGGGAAGAGTAGAAATTCCAATTTTCTAGGTGGGAAAGGGAGAGCAAATGAAGCTATGTGAAAGTCTGAAGAACTCGGAGGTGAGTTGATGTCATCAAGAGGAGCTGACAGAGAAAGATTGGAAATGCATTCTGATGATTGGGGGAATTGAGGTATTCCTGCCATTCAACCCAGTTGAGGTGAGAGTTTGTGTTGTCGATGCAGCAGCAACAATAGAAGGACAGCCAGTTGTGACTGTCATGGAAGAAGAAATGGAGCAAACATTGATGTCTACCCAAGAAGAAGAAGAATAAGATGAGAATTCGGAAGAATGGCTCAAATTTTTCAGCCAAGAAGCTGAAACAGAGAATACTGCAGCATTGGAGCTTACAGCAGAAGCAGAAGAGGAGGAAGCAAATAGCATAGACTTTGTTGATATGTGTGAAGAGTTTGAAGCCTTGGAGGGAAGGGTGAAGGTGCAGGGCATGCACATCCAACAATTCAAGTTGGAGATAGAGGGAGAATACCAGCCCAAGGAGAGACTGGAAGAAGCTGGAGACATGTCAGCAACAGAAATGGAAACAACAGAGCTGCCACAGGGAGAAGCTGAGCAGCAGCTCAGTAATGGGATTGTAGAGCTGAAATCTGCAGCAAAGTGGCAAGTAAGGCCATAGCAGATGGAGAATATGGCATGGGAGATCATGATGATCTACCCACTGAGGAGGAAGTGCAGCTGAGGAGACTGCAAGGACAAGAGAGCCAGCCACTGCAGCAGCTGGATGAGGTGATCGATGAGATCATAGAGCTGATGATCAAATCAGCAGAACAGGTCAGCAATGAGAAGTTGAACTGAAGAGAGACTGCAGGAGCAGCAAGGCAACAACAGCAATAGTAGTAGCAAATCCATGGAGTAGAGGGACAACTCCAGAGAACTGTCTGGGATCTAGGTGGATTTCAGCAGCGGTGTTGGGGAGCTCATGAGCAGGAGCTCATGAATTTTTTGCAGCAGAAGAGTATGATGCAAGAGCATCACTCCAGTCATCCATGCGCCAGCCAGCTCATCATCACACACGCATTCAATGGGAAGAGAGAGGCGCAGCCCTCACGTCTTTCCAATTTTGAATTTTCATTTAATGTCTTAAATGCTTGTAAGGCTGGTAGAGCCAAGCCATGCGTATGCGCAGGCCTTAGTTAAAGAGATCACCTTTAATGGTTGTAAGGTTGGGATCTAGATCCAATCTGGACTAGACAACCATTTATTATAAAATTCAATGTAATTGAATAGGGTAGGTAGCTTGGAGGGAAGAGCTCAAAGAGCCCCCTCATGAAAAATATATTTTGATCTTTTTTTTTAGTTAGTTAAGGTAGAAGGTAGAGCTCTGTGAGAGCCAAGAGAAGAGAGAATTGAGACTCAATCACAGTCGAGTCTTTGTAACCTTGTACATGCATTCAGATTAATAAAATCAGAGCAATTTTCCCTGCATATTATTCTGTTTATGTGTTCATGGATGAATGCTTTCATTTATGTGTGATTATATGATGTAGATGTATGATTAGGTATGCATTTGCAGGAACAAACAGAATTCATTGTTTGTTGAGTTCTTTGATTCTAGGTCTGGATTTCTTTGAGGCTTCATTCAAGGAGTGCATGACAGAATGTTGTGGGTTCTAAAAGCCAGTGCAGGAGCGCACTTCTGAGTTCTGCGGAATTCAGACGAAGATGTTCCAGGAGGGAGCACCAGCTGGAGTCATTGACTCAAGGAGAAACCTCAAGGTTGTTGAACACCTTGGAGGTAGAACTGTGCAAAGGAGCGCACAGGACAAACAGAATTGCTAAGGCATTCTATGGAAGCTCTGCCAGGAGGGCATTGAGCGTATGCATTGAAGGCATAGGATAACTCTATATCGAGTTCATTGAGAAGACAGAACCACTGGAGGTTTTGTAGAGCTCCGCCAGGAGGGCATTGAGCACGTGCATAGAGTGCACGGGAGGAGAACTCTATTGTGAGTTCGTTGAGGAAAACATAGTCACTAAGGGACTCTACAGAAGCTCTACTAAGAGGGCATTGAGTGCACAAAAGAACTCTTAGAGTTTTGGGGAAGAAGAAGTGTCCAGGAGAATACCTTATCAGGGTTGTTGAACACCCTGTAGGCTCAGCAAGGAGTGCTTGAGCAGGAAGTTGCTAGGAGGGAACTTCCATCCCTTCAAGGAGAGAAAGGGACAGAGACCCTTTGAGGTTGGAGCCACAGAGAAGCTCAGAAGAGGTAGCGCATTTGTCTGCAGAAACCCTGCAAGGATTGCAGAGTTCAGAGTTTGAGAAAGCTCAGGAGGAGTAGTGCTTTTGTGCACAGAGCAGAGGCCTGCAAGTAGTCGCAGAGACCGGGAAGACCCTTTGGAGGGTTTAGATTAGGAATCTCAAGAGAGAAAGAATCTCCAGGATGCAGGCAATTTCATCAGAGTCAAATCGAGCTCATAGAGGAAGCAAAGTCGAGGTCTTTGATACTGTGGAAATATTCCAAGGTTCGGGAAGAAGATCAAAGCTCAGGAAGGAGCTACAGTTTCCATCAATTCAGGCACTCGAACAGATCTGGACCATTGAATTCATGTCTAGGTAGTAGGCAGGAAAGCGCAGCAGAAGGAAGAACAGATCTGGGCCGTCATATCTGACCTAGATAGTCGATAGCCATCGGATCTGGGAGGAGTTGCTCGAGTTTTAACCCTCGTATGCAAAGGAGAGGACCTGCGAAGTCCTGAAACAACAAAGGCATCAGGACCATCCATCATTGGAGAGGACATGTGGTGGATATTTGGACCCATCGGGGTTTCAGATATTGGGAAGTTGAAGGACCAAGAGTTGAGGAGTCGCAGCATCGCAAACTCCTGACTCGTGAAGTCCCGAAGAGATTGGGAGCATCCATCTCAGAGGACACGTGTCAAGGGATCCACGATTCATGGGTTTGGACACCGGGGGATCGAGAGGGAAGAGTCTCCCAACATCGTGAAAGGATCAGGACCGCCCATCAGGAGGACACGTGGCAGTGGTCGAGGTTTCGGGGAATTCCCTGAAAGGAGGATTTTGGCATTTCGTCTACCGGGAAGGAAAAGGGAAATAATTTAGGATTCTTGACCCACGAGATCCTGAAATAACATGAGTCATCAGATGCGGGAGGATCATATCCATTGATCCCATCTAGGAGCAGAAAAATGGCATTTCAGGGCTTGGTACTTCGATATTTCAGATATCGGGAAGTCGAAGGAGCAAGGGTTGTTGCAACGGGAATCATGAAGTATCGAAGCGCGAAACCCCAAAATCATTTAAGGAGCAATGCTAGGTCATGGGACAGGGTCACATGGACAAGACCTAGAGTAGGTAAGGCCATTCGGTCGTTCGAGGTTTGGGATTTCGGAAATCCTGAAGACAAGCAGCCGGGGCTCTTGGAGTTGAAACCCCCGAAGTCACAAAAGTGTGACGTTTCCTTAGAGAGGAACATTGAAGGCGGGGATTTTGGGTTTCAGCATTTCGGAGACCCCGCAGACAGAGAGTCGGGCAACTTGGTGTCGAAATTCCCAAAGTCACGAAATGTGACTAGTCTGCGGATTAGGCTACGGTCATACGGAAAGAAATCACATGGAAGAGATGTGGACCGGGGCTAAGTTTCGTTGAAGCCATTTCGGCTTTTAGCATTTCGACATTCAGAGGGTCGAGGAGTCAGGGAACTCGACGCCAGGATTCACAAAGTCACAAAATCTGAAAATCTCATATTGGCTTGGGTCGAAGGTCAAATTTGGTGGCCAAGGGGAGGTGAATCTCAAACCTTGTGCATGCTCGCATAGGGGGGTTTCAGAAGGACCTATGGATTGGGTTCGTTGGGTTCTAGTGAGAGCCGAAAGAACTGTTCCAGTTCTGCGAATCTGAAAAGAAGAGCGATCATGTGTAGACTCTGGCCTAAGGGTCGTGGGTCTACATCAAATATGTAGGATATATATGTGCTCAAGAAGAAATTAGCTAATGCATTTGTGATGAAGGATTTGGGTGCGGAAAAGAAAATCCTTGGTATGCGAATAAAAAGAGGCAGGAAAAATCGTAAATTGACATTGTCTCAAGGTGAGTACATAGAGAAGGTGTTGGAGTGGTTTAGAATGAAAAATGAAAAACCAGCTATTACACCTTTGGCCAACCATTTCAAATTAACTAAGGAAATGTGTCCCAAGACACAAGAGGAGATAAAATACATGTCCAGGGTCCCTTATTCATCAAGATTTGACAGCTTGATGTATGCGGTGGTTTGCACAAGACCAGATATTGCACATGCAATGGGAGTTGTGAGCAAGTATATGAAAAATCCAGGTAAAGAACATTGGGAGGAAATAAAGTGGATTCTCAGGTATTTGAGAGGTACCTCTACTCATGCATTATGTTTTGGAGGTTCAAACATTGTTCTGCAAGGATACGTTGATTCATATATGGTAGGTGATAAATATAGTAGGAGGAGCACCACAGGGTATGTTTTTACTATAGGTGGAACAATAATAAGTTGGATTTCAAAACTACAAAAGGTTGTTGCACTTTCAACAATAGAAGTAGAGTATGTTGATGCTATAGAGGCTAGTAAAGAAATGATTTGGTTACAAATATTTATGGAGGAATTGGGAAATAAGAAGGAGAATAGTAGGTTGTAATGTGACAGTGAGAGTGTCATTCATCTTGTAAATAACTCAACCTTCCATTAAAATACTAAGCATATACAACTCAGGTACCATTTCATACGATCTATCTTGGAATATGGACATTTTAAGTTGGAAAAGATACATACTATCCAAAATCATGTAGACATGTTAACCAGGGGAGTAACCAAAGGAGAAACTGAGTTCCTACTCAGTTCAATTGGTCTTCAATAATGAAGTTGAAGATGAGAAATTTTTTGGGTCCAAGGTGGAGTATATTCTAGTAGGTACAACAAAAATGGAGTTATTGTGATCAGTCTCCAAGTGGGAGATTGTTGGTTGTGGAGACTGATTATCTTCCTGATTCATAAGTTTGTTTCAGTCATGCTTCAACCCCATTACATAATAGGGGGTGTGGGGGGGATTCCCCCCCACAACTGTCACCAGGGGGGGAGGTAAAAAAAAAATTATCCCTCCCCCCCTGGCGGGGGATTCGGGGGAAACACGCCTGAAGCAAAATATTGGGAAAAAAATCGTTATAAAATATTGTAATTTTGTATTCAATCTGGACCATCCATTATAAGGTCACAAATATGACGATAGAAGTTATTTTTAAAGTTTTTAACCCTAGAAGGAAACCCTCTCTTATGAGGGAATTGTATTGCGGATGTGTATTATTGCGAATATTGTATTTTGAGAGAGGAGATTGTGAGACAAAGAAGAGTTAGTTACAATGAGTGTGTTCTAGGTTGTACCCCTTCATTTTGTTGGATAATAAAAAGGAACGACCAGGAAATTTCTCTAGAGGATGTATCCCACACTAGTTGAACCACATATATCTATGTCTCTATTATATTTTGTATCTTCTCTATTGTATTTCCTCATTTATTTTATTTTATTTCTTCGCAATCCTGTTTTTCTAATAGGAAGAACATGATGAAGAAGATTCGAGGAATGTACAAGTACCTGAAACAGAAGGAGAACGAGTAGTAGAAGGACCAGAACTTGATTCAGTTTCTTACACACAACCCATAAAGATGTGCAAGGTAAACATTGGGATGATAGAGAATCATAAGTTTACACAGATAGGAGTAGGGGNTAAATTTATATGTATCATAAATGGGTGAATCCCCATGATACATAGGAAAACTTGAAGGCTATTTTATCAATAATATAAAATGTATATATAATTTTTTGGCAAATATTTTAGTCAATTGTATAATCTTGTAAGATATCGGCGAATCTTTCACTGAATTATAAAATCTTGTAAAATATTGGCTAATTTTTCACTAAATTATAAAACCTTGTAAAGTCTTAGGAGATCATGCCTTAATGATAATTTAGTTTTGTTTTGTTTTTACATACATATCTATGTGATGCACCACCCACTCACCTCCATGACCCCTAATTTCAAACTGGCATCACCATACCCACAGCTACAACTGTCCCCATACCCACAACCACAAACTATGACTGCTTAACAAAAACCAAATTCAACAACCCAACAAATGCAAAGAAATTCCAATGCCATTCTTGATTGAGTAACCCAACATTTTCAACAAAATTCAAACTAATAAGTGTAAGAAATGTTGACACCTTCTGAACCTTCACAATTGGGCCTTAAAAAATTTCTTGGAAATATGTGTCACTTAGATTCAGTCATACTCCAACAATCCTAAAACCAAATAGAATCTAATCTGATCTACTCCTAACCTAACATACATAAGTTCTAATATATAAATATTAAACTTATATAAACCACTCTTAATGAAAAGTACCTATATGGAAACAAACTTGGAGCAACAAATAGATGTGATAATCCCTATTCGGCCTATCAAATGTTTCATGCATGCCTAAAGATGCTATACCAGGCTAAAAAAAAATTGTTTCACTCAAGATTAATTACAAAAAGTAGACTTCCTTGAAATTTAGACTACAGTAAGCAAGTGCCTACAAAGCATAGACCTAGAAGAACACCAACTCTTTTACATAAATGCAAGGATCACAAACACACATGCACTTGTTCTTACAAACACATTCATGTTAGGAACCAAATATCAATATAGCATACAAAAACCTCAGAATAAGTACTCAACGCCTTGAAAAAGAGAGAAATTCAGATAATAAGCCTCTTCGAGGGGGAAACCTCCTTATGCCCACATAAATGTTCAATTACAAGATGATTCAAAATGAAAATGTATCCTTGATATATATAGGAGACTAGGAGGTATAATTACAACTAATGGCCTAAATCCAACATAAATAAAATAACATTACTAATATAATATACCGCAATTAAGGGGTAATGAGCCACTATTTAGGGCTTAACATGCACCTCCCCTTGATACAAGTGTTTTCCACAACGCTTGAGTAACTCTGGATGCTTCTATATAAAAGACTCATCTTTCCAAGTGGAATCTTCAACCTGTAGTTTCCTCCATTTAATGAGATAGTCTGAAATGGATCTATTCCTCAACTGGTGAATTCTTGTGTCAGTGATGGCTTCAGG
>SNQJ01S0173816.1:0-20297 GCA_010110895.2 Picea sitchensis | reverse complement strand
ATGTAGTTCATCTAACAATTCATCAATGATGGGAATGGGAAACTTATCTTTAATATTGATCTTGTTGAGCTCTCTATAATCTGGACACATATGCCATGAGCCATATTTCTCGAATACCATTACCACTGGTGCAGAGTAAGAACTTTGGCTAGGTCTAATAATGTCATCCTCTAACATTTATTCAACCATGCACTCAATTTCACTCTTCTGGGCATAAGGGTATATGTATGGCATGATGTTAGGAGGAACACTCCTAGGAATTAGGTGAAGATCATGATCATGATTTCGAGTGGGTGGAAGACCTTTGGGAGTATCTTCAAATACTTTGGAATTCTTATCAATGATCCCTTGGAGATATAGAGGAATAGATGGATTAAATGTGTGAACATCTAGTGAGAATAGTTGTGCAATAACACCTTGATCTATCTACTAAATATCCTCCAAGGCGTTCCTTTTGAAACATTGTAGAAAAAAAGTTATAGCAAAAATTCCAAGGTGTCTCAGATGTGGCAGTGAAACCCTAAGACCTTGAGCTTTGATACCATCTGTTAGGAACCAAATATCAATATAGCATAGAAAAACCTCAAAATAAGTACTCAACGCCTTGAAAAAGAGAGAAATTCAAATAATAAGCCTCTTCGAGGGGGCAACCTCCTTATACCCACACAAATGTTCAATTACAAGATGATTCAAAATGAAAATGTCTCCTTGGTATATATAGGAGACTAGGAGGTATAATTACAACTAATGGCCTAAAGTCGACATAAATAAAATAACATTACTAATATAATATGCCCTAATTAAGGTGTAATGAGACACTATTTAGGGCTTAACAATTCATGTTTCAAACAGTTAACTTACAAGTAAGTGCAAAGTTCAAATCTATTCACATTTGCACCTCTAACAATAAATACTCACTCAGAAGAGGACAAAATCAGGTCATAGAGGATTGCAAAAACCAAATTCAATGACTCAGAAAATGCAAATAAATTTTGATGCCATTATGGATTGAGTTAAACCCAACATTTTCAATAGAATTGAAACTCAGCAGTGTTAAAAAAGATGACACCTTCCTTTGTGCCTTCACACTTGAGCCTTGGGACTTCCCCCTGTATCATATTGTCATCTTCTTCTTCTATGCTCTGTTTCAGTTAATGTATGTGTCTCTTATATTCAATCATGCTTGACACCTTCCTTTGTTCCTTCAGCCAACATTTTCAACAGAATTGAAACTCAACAGTGTTAAAAAAGACAACACCTTCCTCTGTGCCTTCACACTTGAGCCTTGAGACTTCCCCCTATATCATATTGTCATATTCTTCTTCTGTGATGTTTCACTTAATGTATGTGTATCGTATATTCAATCATACTTGACACCTTCCTATGTTCCTTCACCCAACATTTTCAACATAATTGAAACTCAACAGTGTTAAAAAATATGACACCTTCATCTATGACTTCACACTTGAGCCTTGGGACTGCCCCCTGTATCATATTGTTGTCTTCTTCTTCCGTGATCTGTTTCACTTAATGTATGTGTCTCTTAGATTCAATCATACTTGACACCTTCCTCTGTGCCTTCACCCAACATTTTCAATAGAATTGAAACTCAGCAGTGTTAAAAATATGACACCTTCCTTTGTGCCTTCACACTTGAGCCTTGGGACTTCCCCCTATATCATATTGTCATCTTCTTCTTCTGTGCTCTATTTCACTTAATGTATGTGTCTCTTAGATTCAATCATACTTGTCTAATCATAATGACAAATAGTAACTCAATCTAATCCACACCTAAACTAAGATATATAATCCCTAATACATAAATTCTATCCTTTTAAATATCCCACTCTTAGTACAGGTTTTTCCTAGTTGGCACTTGCATGTAGTCTAGGGTCTAGACTATACCATAGGTATTTTCAATAATAGGAAAAATATTCACCAACTCTCTAAAGGCCACATTTCTCCCTAACTCAGGATGTTTTGCAAAATTTTATAAAGGGAAACCCAAAAGCCACTTCTATCATACAACAGATGAAGATATCCTTTACAAATACCAGTAAGGTAAACATGATTTGAAAATAATAGTACACACACAATTTCAAAGAACACTGGTTATAATGTAAATGACAAAGATTTAGATCTTAACATTGTTTCTAATATAAATGAAGAATATTTAGAGCTTAACCATGCAAATTATGAATTATTTTCTTGATTGCTAACTTAAAACCACTAATTCCATAGACCAAGCCTTATTATTGAGTAGTAGAGAATTAGTCTCAGTCTGTAACTCAATCCATGCAAATATCCAGCTATGCTTTGGAAACAAGGCATTGTAAAAGGAGTTCAACAGGGGCATTCTTAGATACAGATATAAAGGAGCATGGTTAGCACTAGTCGAAATTATATCATAAAATTGCATCATGAAAATGATCTTAATGAGAAGTCTACCAACCCACACTCAATGTTCCTATCAGTCGTTTATTCTAGACAGTAAATTTTTCTCACATACGCATTCCTTCATTTTTTCCCTTTTCTAAGCATATGCTTATGTCTATTATGCTTTGCATTTGCCACGGGTAGATGATATGTGATCCCTTTTCACATTTAAACATCTAATCATGCAAATATATTTACAAATTCTCATTAAGGCAGACTGTGAGTATATACAAGACTTTGTTAATGCAAAATGGGATGGAGATCTAAACCGTAGAAATATACAAGTGGTTATGTTTTTAACATATTTGGTGGAGCAATCAGTTGGATGAGTAAGAGGCAAGGTGTAGTTGCATTGTCAACTACAGAAACCAAGTACATGGAATGCACTCATGGAAGTAAGGAAGTTCTATGGTTGCAAAGATTATTCAGTGTCACTTTAGAGATCACCTCACAAACATAAAGGGGAAAAAGATCAATTAATTGCAGTGGATGATAAAATTGATAATTGAGATTTAATTATTGTTATGATAAACAGTTTGCCTCAATATTTTTAAGTATTCATCACGAGTCTAAGTCTATTATTTAGAGTTGAAATGTTGACCTTTTATGAAATTCAAGGATTACATTTACAGTAGAAATATAGGAGAAAATCCTACAATAATAATGGAGGTTCCAAGCATGTGTCTACAGTGAAGCAAACATTAAAATGGAAACAAAACTTTGGCCAACAAGCAGACAAAATGGACGTAAAAAGAAAGAAGACTTGAAAAAGGGCAAAGCCAGTTCAGGTAAAGGTAAGTGATTTTGTTGTGGTAAAATAGGTTATTATGAAACAATGTAGAATTAAAAATCACGATTCAAGAGGGTTGAAGTAGAAAGGTATACAAATAATTGTGTTTAAGAAGAACAAGATGATAGTGGTGGAGATAAAGAGTATAAACCCTTTCTACATATGAAATATAGTGCATTGGAGATGAGTGGAAAATAGGTGAACCAGTCATATGGCACATAATAGGGAATGGTTTTCTATGTTGGACGGTGACAAAAAATGGGGCCAAAAATTTGCTTTAGCATATATGGTAAAAGGTCAAGGCATTTTACTTATAAAAATGCCAAATGGAGAAATTAAGTAGGTACATGATGTACTGTATGTACTAGAATTGACAAAGAATTTTCTCTTTGTAAACCAAATTGAAAATTAGTACTCTAAGGAGGAGTTTGACAAAGGCAAGTGACTGATAAAGGATAAAAAGAACCATTACAAGTAATGGTTGCAGGGATGAAGGTGGGTTATACAATTTTGTTTTACACCTAGAACTTAGCAAGCCTCTATTTTTTTTTAAACAGAAACAAAGTAGAAGATCAATTAAGATTGATAGTGTACGAGACCCCTGTTGATATTATGGTAGTTGTGGGAGGTATTTACCTCCACATGTAAACCCAATGAGAATAGAATATTATGGGAAGCAGGAAGAAACCCTAAATAATTGATTAAGAACCCTAGAAGACAAGTCGGCTCAAGAGAATGATTTGTATTAGGTTATTAGCCTCCAAGAGATGAAGTCAGCTAAAGCAAATATTATATACTAAGTAATTAATAACCAGAATGAGAAGTCGGACCAGGCAGTCTGGCAGAAACAGTATAAATATAGGAGGTCAATCTTCATTTTGTATATTAAGCCTACGGTTTTCTTCCGGAATCATTCTCTGTCAAGGCTAAGGTTCTCGAGGGTGGCTTCGACCTATGGTTGGGTGACAATATTGGATGTGCTCATTTAACCATAACAATATAGCAATATTGTCACCCAACCATAAGCACTAATGCCACCCCCGAGCACCTTGACCTTGACAGAGAGAAGAATTATGGTAGAAAATCAATAGCCAACCAAGGCTAATGCACCAAGAAAAGATAACCAAGAATGATCAAAGAGTCTAACCCAGAAAGACTGAGAATATAGATTGCAGAACTGGCGTCAGCAACACCTCCCAAGACTTTCACACAAACTGTCCTTCTGCAGTGCGCACAAGTGTACTGCTGTAATTCTAAGGAGTCTGGCTAAAATGAAGATTGGCCTCCTATATTTATACTGCTTCTGCCAGACTGCCTAGGTCGAATTCTCAGTTTGGGTGCTAATTCTTTAGTATATAATTTTTCCTTTAGCCAACTTCTCTTCTAGGTTTATATCCAAATATTTTCTTTCTTTCGGAATATTCTAATATTTTCAAAGGTCACAAATTGAGGTTAATACCTCCTGCAGCTACCATAATATCAACACTCCCTCCTAGATAGGGAGGTATAACGGATAATGGTATTAAGAAAAAACAGACCATTCAACTGGTAACATCATTATAGCCACACAGTCTAATTAAATCATGAGCACCGTCATTATTATCCAACTGGATAATCTCCATGACAACTAGTACAATGTCAATTGATAGAACACAATTGTGTCTATCCATAGTATTACACAACTACTCAATCTGTGACAAACAGTGGAACATATCCACCAAATCATCATACCTCTACTGTCTAGAGACATATAGTCTCCATAGTAATCATATCATCTAGTATCAACCTGCACAGAAACAATATCATAATTTAAACTAAGTCATTTGGGCCATTCTTTCACTCACATCTGTGAGATCTGGAAGAGCATCTTCCCTCAGAGATTAAAACATCAACGATGGGCTATCTGGATTATTCCTCTCAAGAAAGGAAGAATAATTTTCCTGATTTTTGAGCATGGACCATTCACTTATATAGGCCATTCCTCTGCCACTAAACAAAGTGCAACCTGGAGAGAATGAGTCTACCCTAGGGAATGCTTGTCCCTGATTGTTGAACCTGGACCATTCACCTATCTGGGCCATTCCTTCGGCACTAAAAAAAGTGCAACCTGGAGAGAATGAATCTGCCCTAGGGAATGACTATCTGGACCATTTCCTAAGGAAATGATTGTCCTACACCAACCTCCAAAACAGACCATTCTTCGAAACTGCTCACAACTGTGAGCTTCAAAAGAATAATTGTCTGGTGAGGTGGACCAGTCTTCTTGACCACTACTGAGAGTGACCATCAAGAAGAAAGACCATCCTAGACCATTCCCCCACACTACCCACAAGGGGAATCACTGTCTATGGTACAACAACAATCCATCGAACCAATTTCATTAGGAAAATGATCGTTTGATATGGACCATTTTCTAAACTGGAAAATGTCTGTCTGTTATAAATCTCAAACCACTTTCCAAACTGGAAAGGGAACTTCCCATCCTGGACCATTTTTCAAGGCTTAAAAATGACTGTCCATAAATCAATGATATGCCAGTTCTACCTCCCAACCTGGAGAGACATCTCTTCCCTTTCAGCTAAGGGAGTTATTTCCACAATCCCCAATTTGTCTTATAAGTATGCAAAATTTATTCTGGACAGAGGCTTTGTCAATATATTTGTTGTCTTCTCATCTGAGGGGATATACTAGAGCTTCACTTCTCCTTCCTAGACTTTATCTCGAATAAAGTAGCATTTGATCTCAATGTGTTTTGACCGTTCATGAAACACTAGGTGTTTTGATAGCCTTATACAACTCCGATATCCTTATACAACTCATAGGAGTGTCCATGGATTTGCAATCCATCATTCCAAACTTCTGAAGAATCTTTACTCCATACCGGTTGTGAGTGTCACTTTATAGATCACCTCACAAACATAAAGGGAGTGAGTGTCACCTTCCAAGAACCATACAAATACATATCATTGTCAATGCATACCATTGCAATGCAATGGTATGCAATATTGGTATTGGTATTGGTATTGGTATGGTATGGTATGGTATTGGAAATGGTATTGGTATTGGTATTGGTATTGGTATGGTATGGTATGGTATTAGCAATGATATTGGTATTGGCAATGCATAAGGGAATTGGCAATGCATATTGGTATTGGTTTTGGTATTAGTATTGGTATTGGTAATGCTTAATACTTATCATTCATTCACTTCCACCTTCATAGTGTTGGTCATTGGCCTAACATTGATGCTTTGAAGAGTAATACAACCATGAGTATCTTAAACATCAATTCATTGATGTAGTATACACTAATATTTCAACCAAGCAAACTTTAAAAGACAAACAAGACAATGTGTGTTGATTCAAGGTATGGAATGGAGAACAATAGTGCAATAAACATTTTCTCATCCTCCACTGGCCACATGTAATACTCTTTTAGTCTTGGCATCAAAAGTGTAATTGCATTAGAGAAATTGCGGTCTCATGCTAATAGGTTTCCTATGATGAACGCATACGAACCTAGTGCATAGACCATTTTTCTCTGTGTTTAGCTAAGTATATTTCATTTCCATTTCTAAATAATCAATAAGTCTTTTCAAATAAAATACAAAATAAACATAGTAGATCCTAAAAGGTGAAGATGCTCAAGTCATGCGAAAAAATGAAAGGAAATAAAAAAAATATCTCCTTGACCATCAAACATATTAAAAAAATAATCATAATTATGGAAAACACATTGAGTGCCCACAAAATAACTAAAGGCATATATTAAGCCTAAGACCATATGTTTCTCAAATAAATGTCACATGTTTCTCAAATAAATGTCATGACAAAAAGATGAAAAATAGTTTTTTACTCAACAAAGGTCTTTAACTTTAACCCAAACCCTTGACTCAATGGAAATCATATGAAGCCAATCATTCCATAACAAAAGGTTCAGTCAAACATCAAATGAGAACTATAATAATTCAAGGGCCTAACACATTTTTAACCAAAATAAACGCAAAATTCCAAACTTGACAAAATGCTACAATATGCAACAAACAAACAAACCATTAATAATTATCAACATATTAGAGAAATACATCAAAGACATTTCATCTACTTGAATGAGCCCATTCTTGCTTAGTGAAATTCTTGTTAAATCGAGTATCTACCCTTTAATGCTAGGACACTATCTATGTGAAGATATAGGTCCCATATTCATCAAATTCCACCTTCATTTCCTGTCACATACAAGAAAGAGACAATGTAATAGTTAAATATCAAAACATCAATCTTAAAATAACTTGCATCAAGAATATTTGGCTCCAATTTTACAATGAAAAACACAAAATATAGATTATAGAACCTATTTTTACCTAAAATGCATCCTTAAATTGCCATATAGTAATCTTTTTATGATAAAGAATTTCTAACCTACTCCAAAAATACAGGAAAAATGCATCACAAGAATCACATCATTTGTTTTATTCCATTCACTATTTTTTTCACCACCAATGGAACACATATACCGAAATAAGTGTTCCCTAGGCCCTCATATATATTGGATTAGATCAAATGTTGTAGTATATCAATTTCCCAGTTCTCATCTTGGTGCTCATTTTCTTGATTCTGAACAAGACCCTCTTCAGATGGACTATCATTATGATCCTCCAAAGAATTATGTTCCTTATCAAGTTCATTAGAGAAACTTGTTATATTGTTTTCCCCCCTTCTATCACAATCTGATCACCAAAGACATAGTGCTCTTCCATATGGAAAATTGGTAATGTCATACTTTGCTACATATAATCTTAAACATATATCCATATGTTTATCAATTTTGTTCCTCATATTTGACTTCAAAAATGATAGTGCACTAATCATTCTCTCATCCTCCACTGATCCCAAAATCATGGTTTGACACAAATCCACTAATTTGAAATATTCGGATATGTTTTCCTATAAGTATTGGCTAGCACCTAAAATAGTCCATAATCTTTTTATTCCACCATATTCTAGAGGATTCTCCAAAGCGCGAAATTGTTTCCACATTGTTTCGGTGAAGCATGTGGCTTGTTGAAACAATTTTGATTGATCAAAAATACCTTCAACCTATTCTCCATGTATCTCGACCTTCTTGCAAAATTGGTCCACTAAAGTATTTAATTTTTCCACAAAGTCATGTTTTAAAGTAGGTTTACATTTTAAATTGTTTCAATATTCAGGGTATACCACAGACATGGCCTCCAACAATTCATCTCAATGGAATCGTTCTCTTATCTCTGATGACAGTGACTTTGCAATTTCTATCAAGTTGTGTCTCACTGAAATGACAACATTGTCGAATAGGTCTCTTGACACAGGGTGCTCTTTGGGGGTTCATCATGTCTTATCAATATAATGAAAAGGAACCATATACCCACACACTTCCATACATAGTATCCCTTTTTCATCAACCTTTAAATAATTTTAAGTATTTTCTATATCAATGATCGTAGTCCAATTTGTAAACCGTGGACCTGCAAAATACTCTGGCATCGTGTACAATTTATCCAATGAAAGGCATGCAAATTTTCTTGCATTTGTGTATTCTACAATATACATTGTGCGACTTTGAGACATTTTCACAAGGGCATTCATTTCATCTAGCATAGGAAGAATTCCAACCACTGTTAATATTGTCTCTATGTTAGTTAGTCGAAAGACAAGATCTTGAGTTGTATATGCACTGAAGCGATGTTCATACTATTGGACAAGTTAAGCAACTGAGAAGGGGGGGTGAATCAGTTGTATATAAAATTTTCACTTTTATCTCTTTAAAATAGATTACTTCTTTAATGCAGCTTAAAAACTAATAAATATTTTGTCTCAATGAAAATGAATTAGTAACCATCAATCACATGAAATGGACAGAGACACAAAATATTTATGAGGAAACCCATAAATGGAAAAACCTCTTATTCTTCTTGTGGATGTAAAGAAAGTGAGCTACCTCAGTTACATCAAATTTTGTCTGAGCAACTACTCAGATGAGGCTACTACCTCTTTATCTTCAGCACCTACTGAAAGACAGCTTCTACTGCCTGAATGCAAGCTTCAACTTGCAATGAGACAGTTAGTCTCCCTAGCTCCTCCCTTCCTCTCTTAGTACTGGCTTCAACCTATTTCAAACACTCTTCTTAAACTGTCAATATCCTTTTGTTAATTTATTTATGTGAAAACAAACATGTAACCATCAATTCCATCTTTGCCAAACCTATTATTGTTTTCAACCAACACGCATCTTACTCACATGCGACTCTGTTCACACTCTGTCAATGACAAAACTGATCAGCTCAATATGTTCATGATTACTCTGTTATAAACCTGGAAATCAAATATGTAGATAATCTTCATTGCAATAAATAATGACCTCAATGTATATTTGAATTACAAAGACGAACTTTAACTATTTAATACATTTACCTTAGATGTAATTTCTCAATCAATGAAGCATTTCATACCTCTATTCTAGATCTATATCAGAGTTTATTCACTGTAAAAATAACCATACAATGTGCAACATCAGAGTGTACCTCTTCTCTGTGAATTTCTCATCTAAGGAGAAAATCAACTATTAACCTCTGGACTTTTCACAATCAAGAAACCAAACACATACCTCTGAAATTTCTAACTATCTCAAACACATGTACCCCTGCGATTTCCTTCCAGCAAATGAATAATGGAGTTCCAAGTAAAAACGTTTTTGAATCTCTACGTTTTTCTCTTCGGCAGATGAGCAACAGAGTTCCAAGAAAAAACGTTTTTGAATCTCTACATTTTTCTCTTCGGCAAATGAGCAAGAGAGTTCCAAGAAAAAACGTTTTTGAATCTCTACATTTTTCTCTTCAGCAAATGAGCAACAGAGTTCCAAAAAAAAATGGTTTTGAATCTCTACGTTTTTCTCTTCGACAAATGAGCAATAGAGTTCCAAGAAAAAATGTTTTTTTTTTAATCTCTATGTTTTTCTCTTCGACAAAAATGATGAATGGAGTTCCAGGAAAAAATGTGTATAACCCTCCGCATTTTTCTTCAACTAAAAAACCCATCACCGAGTTCTTGAACACATTATGTTCTCTCTATGTTTATCTTTCACTCTTACCAAGATCAGAAAGTTTTTACATTAGTTGATGTAGCTGTCAATGTTAACTTTTGTCTCACTTATCAAAACCCATCACCGAGTTCTTGAACACATTCTGTTTTGTGTGTGTTTATCTCACTCTTACCAAGATCAAATTTTTTTTACATTAGTTGGTGTAGTTGTCAATGTTAACTTTTGTCTCACTTATCACAAAAGTCTAACTCCTCTTAACTGGAAAACTTCCTTAACATGTGAGCTTTGGTGATATAACTTATAATGCACTTTTCTTGTCATTTTCAACTAAGCCTTTGACCACCCATTCATTGGGTTAATTGAGTTGCTATTCCAATAACAAGAAAATCAAACTCTTACTCATAAATGCAATAATGAGAAGTTTGACATCAATGGAAACAATGCCAATGCACATTCACTCTGTGCAAACTGGCCAACAAACTCCCCCTTTGACATTGATGGAAAACTTAAACCTGTTCTCCCCCTATTGTCATCAATGGCAAAGGATCGATCATACTCCTCCTGTCAGAAATGCCAAGAAATACCAAGAGAAGATCACCTGTACAATAGTTGAAACAACATCAACTCCCCCTATCAAAAAGACATGAATCTATGCAAACTGTAACCAACCAGGAAAAATTATTGTAGAGGGGCCAAAATTCTAATAACAGAGCTGAAAGATGCACCTTGGAAACCTGCAATCCTGAGTATAAGGAAAGAGAAAGATAATTACAGAAGGCAAACTCCTAATTGATCCTTGAGACTTTCAAATTTCATTTTAGGTAAGGGATTAGTAAAGATATCAGCAAACTGATCTTTCGTACCAACATACTCCAACTTAATGATATTACTTAAAACTTGCTCTCAGATAAAATGAAATTTAATAGGAATGTGTTTCATTTTGGAATGCATAACTGGATTTTTAGAGATACTAATGGCACTGGTGTTGTTACATAAAATAGGAATGGGAGCATCATAATGAATGTGTATTTCTGATAACATTTGTTTCATCCAGAGAACCTGAGTGCAACAATTTGCAGCTGCAATGTATTCTACCTCAACAATAGAAACATAAACTGTTGATTGTTTCTTGCTAGACCAACTCACCAGACATCCTCCAAGATAGAATGTTGCTCCACTAGTACTCTTCTTGTCATCAACACAACCTACCCAATCAACATCAGTGAAAGCATACAAATAAAGTTGATTACCCTTAAGATACTATAAACCATACTCTGTTGTGCCCTTAAGATATCTGAGAATCCTTTTGACTGCAAGTAAATGAGAAGCTTTAGGAGAGACCTGAAACCTAGCAACTTGACAAACTGCATGCATAACATCGGGCCTTGTAGCTGTAACATATAGAAGACTGCCAATCATAGATCTGTACATTGTTTGCTCAACATTTTCAGAATCATCATTTTGACTTAATTTACATCCAGTAACCATGGGAGTGCCAATTGGTTTACAATCCCGCATTTGAAATTTCTTGAGCATTTCATTGATATATTTAGTTTGAGAAATGAAAATACCTTCATCAGATTGAGTGATTTGAAGACCTAAGAAAAATTTAACTTAACCAAGCATGGACATCTCAAAATCTACTTTCAGCAAACTATTGGCTAAGTTGATCATTATCACTCCCAAAAATAATATCATCTACATAAATATCAATAATGACCAAGCTATCATGTTCTTATTTAATATAAAGATTATTGTCAATGTTTCCTTTTATGTATCCTTGATGCCTTAAGTATTTATCAAGCCTGGAATACCAATCTCTTGGAGATTTCTTTAGCCCATACAAAGCCTTTTTCAACCTGTAAACATGATTTTCTACTTCTTGCACCTCAAACCCATCTGGTTGTTCCATGTATACTTCTTCCTCTAATTCACCATTTAAAAATGCAGATTTTACATCCATTTGATAAACTTTAATGTGCTCAGAACTAGCATAAGCCAAAATCAGCCTAATGGATTCCATTCTTGCAACAGGAGCATAATTTTCTCCATAATATATGCCTTATACATGTGCATACCCTTTACAAAACCAGTCTAGCTTTATTTCTAGTCACCTTACCTACTTCATCCAACTTATTTCTAAAGACCCATTTAGCCCCAATAACATTCTTATTTAAAGGTCTAGGAACCAATTCTCATGTCTCATTATTTTCTATTTTACTGATCTCTTCTTTCATTGCTTTCATCTAGTATTCATCATTGACTGCTTCTTCAACATTCTTGGGTTCAAACAGAGAGAGTAATGATACATATTCGTAATTTGAACTAGATTCTTGTCTTTTCCTTCTAGTTTCAACACCTGCATGTATATCACCAATGATTTTCTCTTCAAGGTGATTTCTTTGTACCCTTTTGTTTGGAGTCTTAGATGGAGTTGACCCCTGCACCAAAGTAGGAATCATATTTTCATTGTTATCTTATTTAGTTTCCTCTATATCACTTTATTCTTCTTCCATTTTCAGTTTGTCATATATTTCATATGTCTGATGATCTTTCTGTTCAATTTTGGATTTTAAAAATGAAGATTCATCAATTTTAACATCTATGGCTTCAACAACTTTCATTAATATGAAATTGTAGCACTTATAAGATTTTCTTGAGCATGAATATCCAACTAAAATACCTTCATCAGTTCTAGAATCCAACTTTCCCATATTTTTATCAACTTTCTTTATGTAACACTTGCTACCAAAGATTCTAAAGTGTTTTACACTTGTTGGCCTACCTTTTCATAATTGATAAGATGTTTTTTCATATTTATTTCTCAACAAGATTCTATTCAAAATATGAACAGCAGTATGGACAGCTTGAGGCCAAAGTATGTTACTCAGTTTAGATTCATTTAGCATTGTTCTTGTCATCTCCATAACAGTCCTATTTTTCCTTTCAACAACACCATTTTGTTGAGGTGTTTCAGTAACAGAAAAATGTCTTTTAATACCATTATCATCACAATATTTATTGAATTCTTTAGAAACAAACTCTCCCCCGTCGTCTGATCTTAAGCATTTAATTTTCATGTCAATTTCATTTTCAGTCAATTCTTTGAAAATTTGAAAACAATTGAATGTTTCAGACTTCTTTTTCAACAGAAACATCCAAGTCATCCGAGTAAAGTCATCCACAAATAACAGAAAATATATTTCACCATTTAATCTTGTTGTCCTCATAGGTCCACAAACATCGGCATGTATTATTTCCAAAGGTTTTGTTGTAGAGTGTTCTTTGGTCTTAAACCTAACTCTAGTTTGTTTACCATGTTGACATTGTTTGCAAATAGAACTGGTAAGATTCTTCATGACAGGTAAATCTCTTATAGCTTCCTTTTTGTTTAACTAAATCAGATTTTCAAAGTTAATATGCCCAAGCCTTTTGTGCCACAACCAACTTTCATATTCATTCCCAAGATAACAATTTTCCTTTTTCTCATCTAGTATGTAAATGTTGTTCAGTGTTCTTGTAGTTGTTCCAACTAACCTATTTGTTTTGACATCTCTAATTTGACAATTTTTAGAATCAAAAATCATATAATGCCCTTTATCACAAGTTTTAATTACACTCAATAAAATGTGTTTCATATCCTCAACCAGCAAGACATTTTCAGCCATAATATTTTTTTTATTCAGACACACAGTACCTCTTCCAATTATCATAGCTGATTGTTCATTGCCAAAAGTGATTGTACCTTCTTTTCCTTCAATTAATGTAACAAAATTCTATTTTATGCATGTCATATGTTTTGAACATCCACTATCCACACACCATTTTACTTTATGATCAGCCTGTAAAGCTAGAGTGCATTTTTTAGATTCTAAATGGTCATTTTTCTCTTTCCACCATCTAGATTTCATATTAGCGTAATTAGGTTCATTAGATTTATGAAAGTTCATTGGACAGTTTCTTGACACATGTCCAAAATTATTACACCTATGAAATTCGCCCTCAAACCTTAAAACATCAAATCTGTTATAGGAATTGTTCACATTGTTTTGAATGGTTCTATCATGCCTTCTTCCATAATCAAACCTAGATTTTTCATGACTGTTATGTGGAATTATGTTTCTTGAAAAGGCATTGCAAAAAGCAATTTTATGTCCATACTTGTAACAAAAGAAACAATAGCCATCAAACTTGTTTTGGTTCCTGTCATAGATTCTTCTATGTACTGTTGAATTCTGATCTCCTTCTTGCTTTACTGATTCCATCTGCTTGCTAGTGTTTTTCACATTTTTATGTATTGTACCTGCTTTTTCAAAAATTGTACTAGTACTTACATTAGTAACCTTATATTTATAACTAATTCCAGTTTTTCCACTTGTTGGTCTTTGATTACTAATAATCTATTTCAAAATCCTTGAGCTATTATCCATGTTATTTTCTTGTACCTTATTTCTTAATGAGACAACTTCAAGTTTCAGACCATCATTTTCCTTTTCCTTTTTTACAAGAAAATTGTTTAGTGCTTCCTCAATTACTCTAGCTTCTTCTGTTTTGAGCTTTAAATCAATTATCATAGTTTCAGTGCTTTATATCAACTTGTTAGATTTTTGTATCTCATTTTCAAGATTCTTAATTTCTTCTTTGAAATGTTTACATTCTCTTCTTACCTTTCTAAGTTCAGTCAAAGAACTTATAATCTCAGCTTCCAAATCAACTTCACCTTCTTCTTCTTCATTAAATTTATCATTCTGATTTTCTATAGCCATAAACAGTCTTATATCTGAGCTAACATCACTTTCATCTGATTATGAAGAGTCACTAACATCTTTAATAAATAGACTTTTCTTTTTATATGAGTTTCTTTGAAAATACTTCTTAACTTGTTCTTGTATTCTTTACTCTTTCTATTACTTTCTTCTTCACCGTCAGAATTCTTATTGAAAGGACACTTAGAAGCAAAATGCCCTATTCTACCACAACCAAAAAATTTAAGAGGAAGCTTACCTTTGTATTTGCTAGTACCCTTTTTCATATTTTTGACAAAATTAGCTTCTTCCATATCCTCTTTTGAATCCCCATAATTGTTGGTTTCTTCTTCAACATTTTCCTTGTCCTTCTTTTCTACCTTGAAAGTTGCTTCTTTCCTGTCACAATTCTCACAAGAGGTCCTCATCTCATATGCTATTAGTATCCCATGTAGTTCATCCATTTCTAAAGTAGCAAGATCGGTTCTTTCTTCTAAAGCAGATATTTTTGGATCAAATCTTACAAGTAGAGATCTACGTACCTTTTGTACAATATTAGCATTTTTAACTTCTTCACCTAGACCTCTCATGGTATTAACTACTTCATCAATACAAAGGAATTAAGTTGTTATATCTTCAGATTCTTCCATTTTTAAACTTTCAAATTCACTCTGATATGACTATAACTTATCATTATTCACCTTAGTATCTCCTTCATTAAAAAAATTCAGCTTGTCCCATAATTCTTTTGCTGACACACAGTGCATAACCTTAATAAATTATGACCCTGCTAAACCTCCAAGTATTGCATACAGAGATTTGGAATTGCTTTCATAAATTTTGTTACCTCCAACATCTATTGGAATGGTTGTTGGAACACTATATTCATTCAGCACATCTTGCCAAACATTTACTCCTTGAGCTTGCAAAAATAATTTCATCCTGATACTCCAAAAGGCATAGTTATGACCATCAAATAGAGGTAACCCATGTTTTGTAAATTCAGATTTTTTATCCATCATAAAAGACAAAAATTCCAGTGATTAAACTGAGTTCTGAAGTAACCAGATCTAATACCAATTGTTGGACAAGTTGAGAAACTAAGAGGGGGGTGAATCAGTTTTATACACAATTTTCACTTTTATCTCTTTAACACATAATACTTCTTTAATGCAGATTAAAAACTAATAAATATTTTGTCTCAGTGAAAATGAATTAGTAACCATCAATCACATGAAATGGACAGAGACACAAAATATTTATGAGGAAACCCATAAAGGGAAAAACCTCTTCTTCTTCTTGTGGATGTAAAGCAAGCAAGTTACTTCAGTTACATCAAATTTTGTCTGAGAAACTACTCAGATGAGGCTACTAACTCTTTATCTTCAACACCTACTGAAAGATAGCTTCTACTGCCTGAATGAAAGATTCAACTTGCAATGAGATGGTTAGTCTCCCTAGCTCCTCTCCTCCTCCCTTAGTACTGGCTTCAACCTGTTTCAAACACTCTTCTTAAACTGTCAATATCCTTTTGTTAATTTATTTCTGTGAAAACAAAACTGTAACCATCAATTCCATAACATGTTATTGTTTTCAACCAACACACATCTTACTCACATGCAACTCTATTCACACTCTATCAATGCCAAAACTGATCATCTCAATCTGTTCATGATTACTCTGTTATAAACCTGGAAATCAAATATGTAGATAATCTTCATTGCAATAAATAATGACCTCAATGTATATTTGAATTACAAAGACGACCTTTAACTATTTAATGCATTTACCTTAGATGTAATTGTTCAATCAATGAATCATTTCATACCTCTATTCTATATCTATATCAGAGTTTATTCACTATAAAAACAACCATACAATATGCAACATCAGAGTGTGCCTCTTCTCTGTGAACTTCTCATTTAAGGAGAAAATCAACTATTAACCTCTAGACTTTTCACAATCAAGAAACCAAGAACATACATCTACACTTTATAATTGTCTCAAACACATTTACCCCTGCATTTTTCTTCTAGCAAATGAATAATGGAGTTCCAGGTAAAAACATTTTTGAATCTCTATGTTTTTCTCTTCGGCTAATGAGCAACAGAGTTCCAAGAAAAAACGTTTTTGAATCTCTAGGTTTTTCTCTTCGGAAAATGAGCAACATAGTTCCAAGAAAAAACGTTTTTGAATCTCTATGTTTTTCTCTTCAGCAAATGAGCAACAGAGTTCCAAGAAAAAAAAAAAAATTTCTCTACATTTTTCTCTTCGGAAAATGAGCAACAGAGTTCCAAGAAAAAATGTTTTTTTTTTAATCTCTACATTTTTCTCTTCAGAAAAAATGATGAATGGAGTTCTAGGCAAAAACGTGTATAACCCTCTATGTTTTTCTTCAACTAAAAAACCCATCACCGATTTCTTGAACACACTTTGTTCTCTCTGTGTTTATCTTTCACTCTTACCAAGATTAGAAAGTTTTTACATTAGTTGATGTAGATGTCAATGTTAACTTTTGTCTCACTTATCAAAACTCATCACCAAGTTCTTGAACACACTCTATTTTGTTTGTGTTTCTCTCACTCTTACCAAGATTAGAAATTTTTTACGTTAGTTGATGTAGCTGTCAATGTTGACTTTTGTCTCACTTATCACAAAAGTCTAACTTCTCTTAATTGGCAAACTTCCTTAACATGTGAGCTTTGGTGATATAACTTATAATGCACTTTTCTTTTCATTTTCAACTAAGCCTTTGACAACTCATTCATTAGGTTAATTGAGTTACTAGTCCAATAACAAGAAAATCAAACTCTTACTTGTGAATGCAATAATGAGAAGTTTGACATCAATGGCAACAATGTCAATGCCCATTCACTCTATGAAAACTGGCCAACACATACATCACCCCTACCAAGGACTGGTACTCACTAAATAATCCTTGAGTTGGTCCATTCAATGAGATCCATCTTGTATCAACATATTTAATAGTTTGTTTCCATTTGTAACACCATCAGAAATTTTTTTAAATTCTGAAAATCGTTTGGGACTATGAGAAAAATATGCATAAGCCTCTCATACAAGATCTTCAACTTTTGAAACCGATGGAAACTTTCTTACTATTTTAAATGCAAGATTCATCCTATGAGCCATACAATGAATACTCAACATATACAGTGAAACTGATAGTTGTAGTCTAACACAAAGTCCATTCCTTTATCCTTGCATTACTGATGCTCCATCTGCTACAACACATACCAACTTTTTTGTGATCATTAAATGATCCATACCACCACTTTCCTTCAAACTATTATTAACAAGTTCATAAATATTTTCAGTTGTATAATTCTCCTTCATTTTTTGAACCCCAAGTAGATAGGAATGCCTAATATGGTCATTAACCATATAAATACTCATACAAATCGATGAAGTATTATCAATAGTTGTAACCTCATCCAAAGACAATGACAAAAACCTAGCACTTGCAATCTTCTCTTTCATATCATCATGTTCTACTTGAGCTAGATATTTTGCCCATTCCCAACCACTCATTAAAGACCAATGAGAAGATGAAAATTTTGTCATTTGAAGAAAAGATAGATATTTCATGTAATCTGTATAATCTGTCATAAGACACCCTTTAGATAAGATGTGAAATACAGTGCTTAATTGAATTGTATTGGATAACAAATTTCTTTCCATCGTCTTTTCGAATAGAGATGTGATGCTTCCTCCACTTGCCTCAAGTTTTTTATTACTTATTAAATATTCATTATATTCATCATCATATTTGACATGTCAACATTCCTCGAAAGATTTCCATTTGACAACATTTTTCTCCTCTCCATCTACAATTTTATTTTCATACACCTTTCCTACATGCTTCTCAATTGTATCTAACTTCATCTTAAATGTCGTTGGCGTGCCAAGTTTCCAACTACATATATTGCATCTAACTTTTGGTTTATCTTTCTCATTTTTTGGAGGTAATGGTTCAATAAATGGAAATTTTGAGACCCGGTCTGGTTGGAAGCCTCTCCCTATGTCCCATTGGCCCTTTGGTCTTTTCTGTGAATTGGTTGTGTTCTTTTCCAATGAAATATTTTCGAAATTTGTACTGCCAATTTTTTGTCAAAATGCATTTATCTCACTTTGATCACCATAGGAACATATTTCCTTATCTATTATTTGGATATTAGATGCATTCTCACAACAGTTGACATCTCTTTTAGTGATAGGTTGCTCAAAATAGCTCGAAGAATGAAGAGAATGTGGATCCTTGGATTGAGGTCTTTGAAAGTATGATGATAGATCATTTTGTCTTGATCTTTTCTTCCCACGATTGGTGTTTGAAATCTCAAAAAATATTACACAATTGAAATTTCAAATTGATCTAGAAGACAAAAGTGAAACCTACAAGATAAATAATATAAAATTAGTAAAATTCCTACCAAGTATAGAATATTCAATTTGAACAAAGCTACTCTAATACTTTCTCCCAAATTTCTCCTCACATTGTGATATCCTTCAAGACCTAGAAATACTACAAAGCTTAATGGATAATGAAAAGAGGTGCAAATCCATACATTAATATGCGTGGTGGTAGTAAGCTCTATAATCCAGATGGTATGTGGAAGCAGGAAATAAAATGTTACAAGTGTAATGAAAACAAGAATGGTGGAAAACTAGAGGTTCCCTTCAAAGACTCGAACAATGACAATAAGAAAGAAGAGAAAACATTAGGATACCACCCCAATATTCAAAACCATTGAGAGATTGAGAATTCAATGGGTGGATAAGTGGTTTAGATGGTATAGTTATATTACATTAGGGTTTGGGGGGTTTTGGTCCTTGGACCACCCAATAACATTTTCAAAATTGGTCAGAAAAGGCATTAGCATGTTGGAGTTTCCCAGGAAGATTGTGTCCACTAATTACCATTTCAGCGTAAAGAATAGAAAGAAGCACCATTCAATCCACCTATAAATTTGGTAGGTTATGTGTTGTAACATTCCGCTCTGGCGCACTGAGAAAACTTATTATTTGAGGACACTTGCTCGCAAGTGATCTGGACTTTTCTGATTAAAACATTTATACTTGATTATGATGCGTTATGATAGACGACATGATGTTTTGCTATTTGATGTAGACAGGTGATATTGACTCAGTTTTATTGAGTGTGCAGGGTTTTGGACCTTGATGATGCAGAGGCATCGGTGGAACCCCTTGGACTCCGGATTGAGTCAGGGAGTG